>VWZN01013662.1:1349875-1390435 GCA_013396955.1 Regulus satrapa
TTTTTAGCCTGCACCTGTCTCTCATTCCACAGCTGAGGACACCCTGAAATGTACTTCCCTCCAGACCTGATCCTGTAGGAGCTTCAGGTGGTAATTAAATTCATCATTATCTACATCTATTTCTACTCAAACACTCAAGGAGAAAAGCCACCTCAAGGGCAGCAGTTGCTGGAACTTGCAGTGATGGGTCACCCACAGGAAAATAAAGAAGTTCCCCCATTTCTCCATCCCCAAATGGATGACATTTTTCTTGGGTTTCATCCTTATGGAAGTCGAGGCCTTGCAAAGGAGGGAGGATCATTTTGAGCAGCCTTGGGTGGCAGTCACTTGAGAGGGTGACAGCTTCATTCCCAGCTAGGAAAGAAATACACAGGAAAGAACTGTGCCAGATTACTGCAGAAAAGATGTGAGTATGCTTGGGGGTTTTTTTCTGAAGAATTTAAGACATTTTTAGAGGGAAACCTGGGTTCAGCATCATCCCTGGAGAAATGGGAGCAGTCATTTTCTCTCCTGGCATTTCCCTGTATAGTAAATGTGTTTCAAGAGCACAGAGTGCCATGAGGTGTTCCACTTCCACGGAAATGAGCAGTAGCATTTTTAATGGGTGGGTTTCATTTGAAGTACCTTTTCCCTTTAATAGGATTAACTTGTTTATTCCCTATTATTTTGCTCAGGTAATTCTTAACACATTGATCTCACTTGCCTTCAGAGCTGAAGTTTCTCCACATTCCCCCAGTTGCTCTTCCCCTGTGAACATGCACAGTGCCAGAAATCTGATTTCTGGCACAGTGACACAGACCTAATGCCTTCAAAACTGTCATTATTGGCATTTTTTAAAATCCAAAACCATTGGACATTTCTGCTTTTTAAAACGTGATGAGTCCTTGGACATTACTGACACTGTACAAGCAAATGATTCTTTGTACAGTCAGGCAGACCTCCCAGATAATCTGTGTTTCTGGGAAAGAAAAAAAGTCCAAGTAGAACTTGAATCGTTTTGTGACAAAATTCTCTGTGGGACTGAGGCAAGACAGCACGATGCTCACTGCAAATAACTCACCAAAACCATGCATAACACTAAAACATGTTAAAACAGGAATGTTAATTCATTATTGTCACACAAAATGCTGTTTTGTCTTGACTTAAAGTGTCCACCAGCTTTTATCACATGGCAGTTAGATGTGACGTTCTAAAAAAGATGAATTTTTGAGGGGGATTGTAGCTTTAAAATTTCTTTAGTAGATTAATTGTACTATTGTCACTGCCTAAAATAGGAATAAAATTAGGTTTTTTAAGGCAAATGCATTTGCTGTGAACAATGTCCCCCAGAATATCTTTCTACAGAATTAAAACCAAACTAAACAAGAGGTCTAGGTACCTGTCTTAAAATAATTTTTAGAAATTTTAGAAGAATACCAGATTTAGTCAGAATTTTTTTTCCTCTTAAAAATTGTTATTAATGTATTTATCTTCTATCAGAGTAAGATAGATTATAAGATTTATTTTTTTTTTAATTTCAAGGCTGTACTGGAATTTTGAGTAGTCAGATTTCAACTGCATTATAGAAAGGATCACTTATGACATTCTAACGAGCTAGTGAACAAATTCCCTAAAACTAGGGCTACAAACTAGAAAATGTTATTCATTAATTTTGTTTATGGTCATTTAATTTTAATTATAGTACTTTAAGCTATTTAAATGTACATTTCCATGACGTGTAAGTTAATGTAGCATAGTTTGCAGAAATAATCAAGGTCTGGGAATACAGATCATTACAGAGCTTGTAATTAAAACTTTGATCAGTGTTTCAAAGTGATTTTAAAATGTGGCTTACAGGGTGCTTCACAAAAACTTCACTTCCGTCATTGTGACTTCCCAATCGTTCCTCTGGCATTGCCCAAGTTTAATTTTCATTCAAATTCCAAATGGAAGCGTTTGTAATTGAATAATTGCCTTCTAAATAAGTGTTGTCTAGGTAAGGAAGACAATTTTCACAGCAGCTTTCCTGTGTAAATAAGGATCCATCTTCCTGATGTCAGCGAGCCCGCCTGCCCCTCTGACAGCAGAAAAATGGGCTGTGCAGGTGTGTTCTTGTTGGCTTTTTTCTAGAATCCTTTTACAATTTCCTTGTGATGGAATGGCGTGTTCCAGAGAGGCTTTCCGTGCCTCCCTGGAGCTGGAGCTCAGGTTTGCAGTGATAAGCAGCTTGCCTGCAGGCAATTAGAGACCTCAGGGCTGGCTCAGTCTGGTCACTCCAATGTGTTCCAGCTCGAGTCATTGTTTAACAATCCGAGCTCTTCCAGCTGTGAAACACTCCCATCATCAAGTGGCTCTCTGGGACTCCCTCAGCAACGGCAGGCTCGAGATATCCAGCTGCTAGGAACAAAAATAAATCTCTTTGAAGGCTTACTTGCCATCACGTTGTGCGAGGACTTCGAGAGGCTGAAGCATTTTAATCGTGAGCCACCATTCATCAGATCTTCACAAAACTCCAAACTGGTTTCAGCTGTGAGCTGGGTGGCACCAGACTCTGCAGGTACCCATCTCAGATTCTCTGCAGGTACCCATCTCAGATTCTCTGCAGGTCCCCATTTCAGACTCTCTGTAGGTGTGGATTTCCTGGTTGAGATGTGCCACGCACAAGAGGTGCCTGTTGCAGTCAGAACAGCTCCTGCCCGTGCAAAGAGCATTTCAGAACTCATTATTTATGCTCTTGGCTCTCGTGGAGGGAGAGCAGAGAACTTTAATAGCTATTGATCATCAGCCTCTATCGAGCAATGTTGGAATCTCTTTCATTAATGATCAGCCAGCCTTTGCTGCTGATGGATGGGGTTGGTTTTATCTCTGCTGTGCTGGGATACCAGCAGCAGCAATTAGAAACAGAAATATTCACTGCACACGTTGGCTTGAGAAAACAGCTTCATGCCTCTCAAACTTGGCAAAACCTGGTTGTCTTGACTTCAGTGGGATGTGAAGAAATCCCATTTTTCCTGCCTTCTGAGCTGCTTAGTTTAAAGTAGGGACCATTTCTTTTTTTCTTTTTTTTTTCCCCAAGATTTTAAAATTTTATTGCTGACCTAAAAAGGAAGGAAAAAAATTTTAGGAAAACTGGTGTGTGGTTATAACATTCTTGACCTCTTCCTTGCTAGTACATAAAAACATTAGATAAATTAATAGCAAACATGCTCACGACTTAGAGGTGAGCTCTCCATATTACAGGAACACTCTCGGTGTTCCCTGCTCTTCCAGGAGACAAACCCCCCCAGACTTCAGGAACTCTTTGCTTCAGCACTTCTCTGTCAGAGGCACAAAAAGTTCTCAAATAATTTAGGGAGGAAAACTTTATCCCACTTCAGAGACGAGACAGCTTTTGGAGGTGCAGAGGTTAGATTGTCTTCCCAAATCAGTACAGCATGGGAATGAGGTATAAAAAGTTAGCCCAAAAGTTATTTTGGAGGGGTTCTAGTTCTTTTGAAGCACAAGCCAAAGCCCCTTGCAGGCTTCTGTGGAAATGTTCACATTAACATCAGTTCTTAATTTTTCTGGGGTTTGGATCTATTTGGTGGAGGAGAGAGAATAATGTTGAAATTGCTGGAAAATGGTAAAAATATTTTGACCTGCTCCTGAATTTTAATATATTTTTTTAAGCTGTGTGGTTTTGACTGTGGTTTTATTTGTGTCCAACGCTGCAAGAAGGGAGAGCCCAGGCAGTGCTTATGCAGAGTGAGGAGGAGACCCCTGGAATGAGCCCTGCTGACCTCACCTTCATTCTCAGTACTCCTCATCAAATTTCCCATAGCTTCTGATATTTTTGTTAATTTATTCCCTCACAGATTTTTCCTCTTATCCTTATTTCCAACAGCTTTCTGTCTGATTTATCTTTATTTTCAGGACTCAATGAAGCAGAAGAACAATGTTAGTCTTTGGTGGCCGGGGAAAAGGAGGAAAGCTCGTGGTGGTCTCCAGATGATCTGGCCCTGACTGAAGAAAATCTCTTTCCGAAGGAGGGAGCAAAGGGCTGGCAAGTGCAGGTAAGGCTGCCTGCACTCCATGTGCTAAGAAATCACCCCCACAAACACATTCCAGCTTTGGCAGGGCTCGAGTAATGGCTATTACTGCTCCAGGGAGGAAATAATTAAAGCCATTTCTTGACTCTGACAGTTTGATACTGGTGGTTTTCAAGAGCAAATTACCAACATCTGTACAGCAAAATTCAGCTACTGCAGCAATTATTCAGCAGGGCTAACCACAGAGGTGCTAGGAATTTTTCATTTTCTAGATGTCCCCTCGTTAGGTGTGACCTGCAGCGGAGACCCAAGCTCCACGCCGTGGCAAACTCGGCATCCCTTGCCTTGGAAATGTAAAACGAAACCATCTGGAAAGCTGAATATTCCATGAAAACCCCAGTGGCAAATGCATCAAAGCCAGAAAATGAAAGACTGGAAAGACATCAGAATGGCTTTCTTAATTATGTGACAATTTCAAGTTTCCCGAGCAATTCACAAGTAAAATTTTACAAATCATTCGATTGCACAAAAATTAGGGCTTTTCATTCCCACATACTGCTAGAACTGTTTTGCACAGTAAACACAACAGAGTGTGACTGTACAAGCTGAAAAAACTCACATCTGCAACCTGTAGCAAGCAGCTGAGCACTGCAAGATTTTCATTGCTGGTGAAAGAAAGGGGTAGCAAAAAAACTAAATCTGCTCTGTACATCTCTAAGTCAAATATTTCTTTTAAAACATTAGCTAGAAAAGGTAATACAAATACCAGAGGCAACATAGAATACAAAATACATAATACAAAAATCAGAGGCTGTGAGATGAAATATGTTTCTAGGAGAGACCTGATTTGGAATCGATAATAAAAATGCTTTATTTTCACTGCTTATGTTGTAACTACTTGTTTGTCAGGGTTTTATGTTATAATCCACTTTGGTCATGGTTTTACTGATGTATAAAACTCGAGTTCAGTTTGGAAATGGGCACTCTGTCTGCAGCTCTGGTTCACTGTTATTGAAGCTGCAGGACCCCATCAAGGCATGGTATCATTTGCTGTTCAAGTATGCAGTAATTTTAAATTAGAGCTTCAGACTTCAGCAGTAGATTGTCCACCTATCAGGTGATAACTGAGAGGCTTTAAAATAGATTATAGTCTTCGTGGCCCATGTCAGCTAATTTGGCAAAAAAAAAAAAAAAGAAATCACCTACAGATGTGGGACAGTTAAACCTTTGCTTCCCTTTAGAGAAGAGAGAAATTTGCTTGAAGGGCTAGGAAATCAGAGAAGTTCCTCAGATCAATTTAATTTAGATATTGATATGTAAGTGCCTGTCCACTTAATAATGCCTCTAACTGATTGCTGCACAGTTCTATTTTGAATTTGGTAAGGAATATCATATTGTAATGATACTTTACCATAACTGTCATGCAGCAGTTTTGAGTCCTTCTTGCAACCAGTGCATTGTGCAGGTCAGATTTAACTGGTGTCCATCAGCCAAGTCCTCCTTTGAAACTTCAGGAAATGCAGGTCACGACATTTTTTGTGGCAGCACAAAATTCAAGTTCTGTGCGGAGGAATTAAATGCAAACTAAATAGGCTGGGAAATATTTGTGCAGCTTTGGAAAGGAAGGGATTCTGCTCTGTGTTCAGTCAGATGCACGTTACAGAGGAGAAAATAGCTCAGTGAGTATTTTCTTTTCTCTCTTAATCTTCATTTGCCACGAATGTGGACTGTTCAGGGCAGGGTATTATATTCACATCAGCAATGCTTTCAGACACTCTGATCACTTAGAGCAGCGAGACCCACATGAATCAATATTGATTGGCCACTTACTTCAAGGCTACTTAATTAAAACTAACGTTTGGCCCAGCTTCCAGGCAAAGCCACAGCGCTGTGATTGATGAGTGTGCTGGGGAGAAGGTGGGAAGGACACAGAGTAACAGTTCTCTTTACTCTGCAATTCAGATCTTTTTGTGTAAGGTGAAATTCAAGAGTTTCCAAAGAGGAACTGAACGAGTGCAATAAATAAACTGAAAGGGCTGTTTTGTTGTTATCTAGGCTGTTGGAGAAGACTTCTGGCTTTTTTCCAGGGTGCCTGACTCTATCATTGCACTTTGGTATCATCCAGGGCATCCAGCATGAAGCTCTCTAATGTTAATGGTAACAGAAAATCACTTCCCTGGGCCTGGGCTTGGAGCGAGCACAAGTGGCATCACTGCTCTGTCAGGTTGGTCTTTTGTGTTTCTACTGAATGCATTTAGTTCCACAAATATATCAAATCATATTTATGACAAGATTTATTTACAGTATCTTCATCTGGGGGAATCCACCAAGATAATCTGAAATGTGGGGTTTTTAACCTAAAAATCTCCACCTCTTGATGCTTGGGGAGAAGTCATTTACTTTTTTTTTACCAGGCTGGTTTAGGCAACAAGTTGTTCTTTATGTGATACCCTCCTGTATTGTGTGTGTTTGTTTAACCAGAGGTGCAGAGAATACAACTCTGTGTGTCACTAACAAAACCCTGGGGCTTTGCACCTCCAGATATTTCTGTTTTTCAATGGCCAGCGAGGAGGAAAGTTAAGAGAAGTCTCACAGATGGAAATGCCAGAAGGAATTGTTTTTCATCTGCTCGTATTTACACAAAAATAAATAGAGAGAATGATGCCTTTAAAAGTTCAAGCCTTTGAATTGTGCTTAGCAGGCATAAGTCAAGAAGTCACTTGCAACACAACTGGGTTTGTTTTTTATCAGCACTTTCAATATCCTGAATCTCTGCTTGCTATTGCAAACAGTTTGGTGAGGGAGCAGCTGAGATGCCAGAGGACAATGTATTGCTCTCAGAGGGGGAAGTGTTGGAAATCATTAAGATAAAGGCAAGAATAATTTAGAGAAGTGTGATTTAGGCAGTGAATTGGGTTTTTTTAATATTTCTCCCACAGCAAGAAACAAGCTTTACAAACTTGGGGTTTTTTTTACATCTAATGCTAGAAGAAACCAAACTTTTTTGTCTCCTTGTTATACTAAATGATAGTTTGTGTTTTCTGAGCATTCTAAATAAAGCCAGGCAACTCTATTGTTTCTAGAAAGCTTTACTGACGTATTCTTAATTGAAGTATTGCACTTGGCTGAAATCATCCACTGTATTTTAGTTCTATAATTTGGTCCAGGTGTATCAATTTCTAAAGACTGGCAGGCATCAGTTCTCTGTATTCAAAGGATTGAGTTTTTGAAAGTTTTGAACCTTAAAAGTTACAGAACTTTCTGCTTCAGGTCTTTAATCTTGAAGCTTTGTCAGATGTCTGAAAATTATGCTTTGTTTCTTGAGTTATCTGTAAAGGACACAGAGTTCTCCCAAGCATGTACTTGTAAGGATTTCTTGTAAATGAACGAGGATTTTATTGCATGCAGAGTAGTCCTCACAAAGCTCCTTGAACCATTTGCTTTCTCATTCCTACTCTTCACTCGTTTTCTTTGTCATGTTTATGGCATCAGCCTTAAGGTTCTTCGAAGGACGGTGTCTCTGACTTCTCAGGAAAGTTGCCTTTTGAAAACATTTCCTTCTTGGAACTTGTATTTTTCTGGGATTTCAGCAAAGACCATGGTGGAGTTGAACTTGTGAGGAAAACCCCTTCAAAGGACAGTGCATGTTGCTCCCCTCTGCATTAGTGCTGGGAAGGTGTCGTGCTTTCCCAAACCTTTACACAGAGATTTAGCTGGGCAGGAGCCCCTGGACTTGTGTGGGGGTTGAGAATTGCTGTCTTATGATGTAGTGTTAACACACGCAGCACTAATAAACTTGCTGGGATGTGTCCCTCTCCTTTTAAAACATACATTGATATAAAGTAATATTTCTCTCCAGTGCCATCTAGTGAAGTTACTGTGCTCTCTAAAGGTTTTGAGACTCAGCTGAGCATTGTGGTTGTGAACTGTACATTAGTGGCACACGAAGTCCTGTCCCCTGCAGAGAGTCTGATCCATCCCCTGGGTGACAGCAAACACTACAAAATAAAGGAGGTACATGAAATTTAATAACAGGATTCTGTCAGTGGTTATGATGGTGGAGACAGCAAAAGGATTTGTGCATGTTAGCAGCACTGCAGAAGTGATTTGCAACACCCAGATTTGAGTTGTAAAGAAAGCAAGCACCAAACCCTCTGCAGATTCGTGGAATGGTGTAAAATCAGGCATTTTTGGTAAAAAGCTACAGGTTCCCTGGGGCTCCAGATTTGCTGCCTCCAGTCTGCATCTTCAAGCCTGCAGAGTGACGCCCACCAAAATCCTCATTGGGTTTTTGGCCTAGAACTTGAATGGCACTTTTAAAAAAAAAAATCTTTGGGTATTTCAGGGATGCCCAGGTTGCTTTTGGCCCCACACGGAGGGTGTGCTCTGACAGCAGTGCTGGGATGGGCACCAAAGGGGCTCCTGCTCCATTTCTGTGCAGCTCAGCAGCATTGATTTTGCTTAAAGGTCCTTGGCTATTTTTGTAATACACAAGTAGGTCAGCCCAATGCTTCCTGATAGTGGAAATAGCTAAAATAGGACATACAGATCCGAAATCATTATTCTCTTTATGTAGCATTTAGTGAGCAAAATCTCTGTCTTGATACTCAAGTGAAGTCATCTTAAAATCAGAAGCTGTTCCCAATGCAAGGGACTGAAATAAAGTAGAGAAAAGACAAAATATTTGTACTATTTAGAGGAAGACAAAATCAGGACAGGTGCAAACCAGATCCCTTTGATGGCTGAAATGTGTATTTCAGTTGCCATAGCTGAGCAGCCTCTCTGCAGTGTGATTAATTTGCCATTTTTCCACTTGAGTTTCACAGGCACGATGGAACAGCCCAATTTCCTGCTGCTCTGGAACCTGTGCACTTCCTTCTGTGGCTGTAGTTTGCTCATCTGCCTTTCACTTTCACAGAATCTACTGGGCAACATTTAAAGGCAAATTATGTGGGTATCCTTCAGTTCCAAGTGAATGATACATGACCTTTGAACAAAAATGAAAGGTGAGTTTGTTTTAATGTGGGGCTGGAGGCTAAAGTTTGTGCTTCCACGTGGGAACTGTACATGTAAAGACTTGCTGTGTTTTCCAAAGTTGTGTTAGGGAAGTGAAACAAACTGGTCACCTGGCAAATAAAAGACAAATTCAGGGTGGAGTAAGTTGTTTATTATTAATTATTTAATTTGTAGCTAAGCCTTTTTAAGGTCTTTCATTGAATTGTGTCATAAATTGTTAAACACCGAACAAAATTCCTTAATTTTGTTTGCTAAGATGTGTAAGAAATTCAGGAACCTTTGAAAAATCTGAACCTTGTGATTCTGAATGAGTTTGCTTTAGTCAGTAATTGGAGCCATATCTAAAGAAAAGGAAAATCCTTAATTTTCCTGGAGAAAGGCTAAACAGGATTGAGTTGTAGCCACTACCCCCCAACCAAGCTGAGTGACTGTGTTGTTGTTTCACCTGTCTCTTGAGGCAATGAATAAATCTTAAATTAATCTTCCAAATAATCTTAAATCACAGTCTGCCCAGGCATATTTACATGGTGCCAGGGCAGCCAGACAGTGACCATGCTGCTGATCATAAGTCAGCAAACAGTTTGGTTCATTGGCAACTTCAGCACTGATTTTTTTTCATTTTTTTATTATTTCATTTTATTTCCAGCCAATTTGCATTTAAGCTTCTTTGTTCAAGGAGTCCCCTTCCTAAGTTAGAAGCAATGACATTTGAACAGTTAATTGCATAGTGCCATAGTACTTACTTAGTTCATTTTTATTGAAAAAAGCCACAAATTCTAAATAGAAAAATTCAACCAGTGCATTTTCTTTACTTATGTTTTCATTCTAAGTGTTGCAAAGGAATGTCATGGAGAGAATACTGTTCCTAAGCAGCCCAGAAGTACATTCGGAACCTAGAGATACTAAATGCATCAGGAAGAAGAAAAAAATTGAATTACTATGGTCTTTTCAACCAGAACTTTAATTCCAGTTTTTGACATTGCCAGGTAAGGTTGTAGCATTTAAAACTTTGCTTTTGTTCTTTCCGTGATTGTTTGTGCTGGACCTCACAGAGCTTTTTTTATTTCCCCAAAAACCATCAGAGCTTGTGGATATCCCAGTGGGATGTAAATTGCCTTGATGTCCCAAGGTCAAGAGCAGTGTGGCAAATGCAGCGTGGCTGCTTTCTTTGGAAAAGAAGCAAGAAAGAAAAGCTGCAAAAAACCAAAGATTCTCATTGTGCCAGCAAGTTGAAGTCTGTCCTGTTTCCACAAGAGAAAAAAAAAAAGGGGTTATAAAGAATGGGATGTCAGGAGTAGTCTTTAAATAGTTTTCCAGTACAAAATAGATGTATTTTACTTCTAGCCCAGAGTAACATAGAGCATCTGCAGAAATGGCTGG
The DNA here is from genome assembly GCA_013396955.1 of Regulus satrapa. Taxonomy (NCBI): domain Eukaryota; kingdom Metazoa; phylum Chordata; class Aves; order Passeriformes; family Regulidae; genus Regulus; species Regulus satrapa. The sequence goes on from VWZN01013662.1 coordinate 1,360,279, forward strand.
TTTTGTTAAACAGAGATATCGAAAGAGGTTTTTGTTGTTGAGTTGCTGATTTGATTTTTCTTAGAAGTCATCCTGGCTGTTCTATCCTCTCTTCCTGTTTTCCATTCCGTCCTCTACCCAGGGTTTCCATTTCATGTCAAAATGCAACATGAAAATAAAAACACCGGGAGAAGGATGTGAGTTACAAACACTGGAGGTGATGCTGTCACAGTCAGGCCCAGTACCCACCTCAGGCCTAACCTCACATCCTAAAACCATCAAGAATTCATTCTTGGCAAGGGTGTAAGCACTCCCAAGCAAATAGTGGTCAAAGGAAAGACTCCTAGGGAAATTGATTTGCAGTCTGCTTATCTTAGCCTCTCTTGGTGGACATTATTTAAAAGTAATAACAATCACTTGGTGTTTGTAGAGAAGAGCAGAATGTGTCAGCCCTGGATTATTGTGCAAATTTATTTACAGTTTCCATTGGCTGAAAGAGTCGAATGATGAAGTAAAATCTTTTAGAAAAACAAATGAGTAGTTTTTATTTTTTTTTCCTAAGGAGAAGGCACAGAGATATTGCTAATAAAGCTGCATTCCTTTGATGGCAGGCCTCACACTGCATAAGCTTTATGGACCCATCATTAGTCCTTGTCAGCTCTTTGGGGCTTTTGGCTTGGGGCCAAACAATTGATATAGTGGAGAGCTTCCAGCTAAAATAACAGCCTCCGCATCTTTATCTTCCCATCCATCAGATTGTTGGTGGAAGATAGGGCTAATTTGTCACTCTACCCACTTGGAAAAGTTTGATAAATGGCTTAATTAGAGTTTTCCTTCTTTTTTTTCTTTTTTTTTTGTTTTTTTTTTAAGAAACCACGTTTCTTGAGAACTAGAGGTTGGGGAAGCAAAGGAAAATATTTCCTCTTCAGTAGAGATCAGAGGAAACACAACCATTATACAATCAGGAGGAGAAGTGGAGAGAGTAAAATCATTTGGAAGGATTTTCAAGGACAAAAACACCCCAAACCACCTAACACACAAATGATCAGTGGGCTGTGCATCTGCCCAGAGACTGTGGCAGACCACTCTCCACAGAAACACTCACCTGCAGAGTGCCTTTGGAAATCTGCTGAGCCCCACATGGCAGTGCTTTGGTGTTTAGAGCTCTAGAAAAGACAACCAGGCAGCCTCGTAACTAAAAGAACATCTAAACAGAGAATGAACTAATGTTAATTCTGTGTGCTGCTTTTCCTGTCTTCCAGCAGCCCAAAGGGAGCTGTGCTTTCCAGGAGGGGTTAGTGCCTACACCACTCCCAGACAGGAGTTGGCTCCAGATCTCATCCCTCAGTTTTGGGATGAAAAGGGGCTCCTCCAAGGGCTGAGCAAGTCCAGGTCACAGTTTGGAATCTGCCTGCTCAGGACATGCTAAAGGTAAAAGGATATTTGCATTTTCTTCTTTTCTTGACGTAATTTTGTGACTTATGAGTCAAACAACCTACATGGATTAAAATCACTGGTTTTGATGTTTTTCAAACTTTAAGCCAGGAGAAGGGAGAGAGAAGCTGAGTTAAAATTCTTCTCTTGGCTTTGTTTCCACCACTGTGTTTGGATAATTATCCTTCCACTTTGCATAATTATGGCATGTATTCCTACATGCCAGAGGATGTGTTGGTGACAGCTGCCAGTCTGAATATGTTAGAGATGTCTGGGTTTTGTATTTCTAAGCATCTTTTTATGCAACTATTTCATTTGGGTCACTGAGGGAATATATTTCTCCTTACTCTGGTCTGACATAAATTAATAAAGCAAGAGACAAACTGCATCCTCCTTTTTTTTTTTTCTTTTTTTTTGATAAACTGTCCAGAAATTGGATGTAGTTCAGAAATAATTTAAAAACTTTTTAACCTCTGGGCAGAAATTTATAATACTAAAGGAAAAGAGAAACATTTTTCAATTAAAAAGATTTAGAATCCCTTTCTGTGTAGAACACTAATCTGAAATGACACTGAGGGGTAATAGGCCTGGTATTAGTGCTTCCCCAAGGAAATGTCTTATCTTTTGCACTAAATTAATTGTGTCTTTCTCACACATCCTAAAGCTGTCACTTTGGGCGTTCTGTGTAAGGAAGCTGATGATTTAAACTTTCTAAGAAGAAAGGCAAACCAAAAGTGTTTCAACACCAATGACCTCTAATGCCCCAGTCTCCACGACTGGTTCTGAAGAGGGCAGCCATGGCCATGAAATCATTGCAATTTTTTTTTCACTGAAGAGAAATCAAGCATTTTCTTCTGTATAAAAAAAATGTCTTGGGCACGAGGAAGAAAAGGAATATGTTAATCCCTGTGTTACTGATTTGCTATTTTAAAGTGAATACATCCAATATGTTTTACTTTATTTTAAAAGTAAGAACTGTCAGAAATAAAAGTCTCTAAGTCTAGAGTAATTCTTTTTGATTTAGAGCCAGTTGTGGTTATTAATGTATTAAATGAATTCAATATGTTTCGAATTGCTTTGCCACTTGGTTTACTTGGAAACTAAAGCCATTTGTAACAAAACAGTTAGACTGGTTCTAAGTCAGACCCAGTGTATTAGAGCATGTAAAACTAATGGTGCCCTTCAGACCATCAAAAAAACCCAATCTTCTGCACTAGATAAAGGACAATTATTAGAAATAAAACCTAAAACTCTTCAGGTACTTGGAAAAGAAAAATAATTCTCTATGCTTTCATCCTTTGATCTGCAATTTTAAAAGCCCCCAACTCAATTTCAAGGAAACTCAAGGGTCAGAAGGAGATTTCTGCACACACTGAGCAGCCAAGAGAACTGGCAAGAGTGCACTGGAAGTTTTGCAACAAGTCTGCAGTAAATGCATGCATAGATAGAGCGTTCAGCATGCCTAGATGCATGTGATCTCCTAGGGTGCTGCTTCATTTCCAGATCAGGTGGTTCCCAAGAATGGAGGGAGATGAACTTGGTTTCTTCCAGCTGTTAGGTGTCCTTTTTTTTTTTGTTTTGGCTTTTTTTTCCCAATGGCTTACTACACACAGAACAGATATTACTACTACTTTACAAGCCCACTTTTAATAGCTTTTGCAAAATGACTGTAAATCTGCTATCAGTTTCCTTGTTTACACGTGTGACTTTAGCAGAACCTGTTACATGTGAGTAGGCAGGAATAAATAGCTCCTAACCTGTGCAAATCACTGTGCAGAAATCACCTCAAGCAGCTTCTCCTAAGACATGAAACGAAGCATGCTCTCAGTACTTCACCTTACAGGAGACTGAGTTTTGCTCAGAGTCTGGAGAGTTTTTTATGGAGCTTAAGCTGAAACCTGTACTTTTCAACTCTTCATAAAATGCTGAGGAAAATGGAGTTTTCAGTACAGGTTTTCAAAATGATGCCTTCATTTTTATCCAGCAGATAAACAGAAGTCAAGGGTCAGATTTATTGAAGTGTAAAAACCTGTACAAATGGATCCCAGGGGGAGCTCAGTCATGAGGAAGCATTTCAAGATTTGGTCACAGGGGTGATCTGTGCATTGCTTAGCCATGGACCAGGCTCACTTCTGGGCAGAGTGGGTGGAATAACCTGAAATGGAAAAATTGCCAGCCCTCCACCCTCTCATGGCACAATGATCTCTATTGGTTTTAGTTATGGGCAGCTCCAGCTTTGGGATTTGTCAGGTAAATGGGAATCTTCTCTAAGTACGTGTGTATTGTTCATGGTTTGATGGTTTGGCTGTAGTCAGAGGGGAGAAAAACAATGCAATGAGTATTCAAACACTTGAGTGCTTCGTTGTCCCTCCAGCAAGTGTGACGGGAACAGACCTTGGAGTTCCTCTGGCCCCATCTCCAGACCAACAGATACAATTTCTGCCTGAAATCTGCCCACTACTCATTACTGTAAATCAAATTAACTACGTTTTCTTTTCAATACAGATTCCAGTGGTCCCTGCACTCCCTAAGAATGTAAGAGGGAAACACGGTGATTTAAACCCAAGGGCCAGGACATAAAGCAGAGGATGTGATACGTATGTACTCAAAATGGTTTATGTATGTTTGCTTTGATCTTGAAATGTAAACCTAATGCTTATCATGAGTTAGTGATTGCTTGCCAGAGCCAGATTTGCCTTGCGCTGTAGCATCAAACTTGAGGCAGTGAGAGCAGCATGAAAAACAGCTTGGCAGAATGAAAAATAGCTTCCAAGTTCTAAATGCCTCGGACTTTCTTGGCTTTCTTTGCCTGTAGAAGCAGAGGTGAACACATCATCCTTTCAAATCGCTTTGATAAATCTCATTCCCTTTAGGATTAAACATTCCTGAACACTTTTAAGCCTTATTGAGCTCTTTCAGAGAAACAAAAACCAATTCTTTAGCTCAGCATATATACTCATAATTCCCCTTGCCTGCAGTTGTTGTAGCCAGGGCCATTTGTGCAGAGTGACCACACTGCTTCTCTCCTGCCTGCTTTGTGCACTTAGATTTTATGGACAAAGATTTTTTTTGTGGCTCTGACCAGTGGGAAATGACTGGGCAGTGTCCTGCAGGGGTGAGTTGGATTGTCACAATGTGATTCAGCTCTCCTGAGGTAATTGGGCCACCCGGTTTATACCTTTGGAGGGGACCTGGACAGGGACAAGCAGATGGGGTTTTGGAGATGGCTTCCCTGTGGCTCCTGGGAAGGACATCTTAACCAGCCACAGTCCTTCTGGTTATCCAGCCCTCAGTCCTTGAAAAACAATTCCCTAAGGTGGCTGAGGTCAAAAAGTAAGAATTTAGTGAACAGCTCAGGTTTTATATGGTGAGAGTTGGCTGGGTTTGGCTGACCTGAAGCTGTTCTCTATTTTTCCTGTTGGCCTTTCTGACAGCCAGCTCTATCAAACCTGTATATTTACACAGGGAGCATCCCAATAACCAGTGCAGTGTTCAGGATTAGTGGAGCAGCTTAGAGCAGGGAAACAGCTGACAAAGTGTGTGAAGGGGATACAGACTTGATAGAAAGTGAATTTTGGTCCCAGCAAAGTTTTGTTAAAGAAATTGGTGCTCAGGAGGAAGTAAGGAATGAGCTCAGACAAAGCCTGAAGCACCTATAAATTAGTTGAATAATTCATCTTTTCCTGTGTAATCTTAAAATTGCGTATCTTGGTAATGTTGCAGTTTGAAAGAGTGAGATGGCAGACAAGGAAATAGGACCAAAAAAAAATCAAGTGAACTGAAGGAAAGCACTTTTTCTGCCTCAGCAGATGACTGTTTTAGCATGAATAAGTTTTTTTAAAAGGCTTTTTCCTTTCCTGTGTCACATCAACAGATAAGGAATTCTCTGCTTGAGGAGCAAGGCTTTCTTTGTGCCACAGTACTGAAGTGCTGAGGTGTAACAAAACCACTCCACAGATGTGAGATAATCTGCTTTTGCTTTTCCAGTGGAGCTGCTGTTTTGGCTGCTGAGCAGCCCTCCTGTCATGGGGTGTATAAAATGACCCCCTCATTTCCTTTAGTGCCAGGGAGGTGCTGAAGGAGCTCTGTGCCACACTCAGGTTCATTCATGATTGTCCAAATCCACAGATGTCTGTTCCAGTAGCTCTGATTGTGCTACTGGGACATTTCCAGTACTCTGGACAGGGCAGCATCCATGCAAAAAGCTCTTCCTCGCACTGGCAAGGAGTGCAGAAGAGGCAGAAAAGATATTAAATTAGTCTGCAGGGTTTTTTTTTCCCAAGAGGCATGATTTGGGGGTTAAAATAAGAAGTTTATATTATCTGCTATTCTGTTCAAATTAATGTCCACACTTCTAATTTGTATGTTATATTTTTACATAGTATGGCTCTAATTAAATTTGCAAGCAGATAAATAATTGCAAATGAAATTAGACAGAGGTGACCCATAATATGCTTTCATATACTGTGTCCTTATTAGATTTCATGTAGTAATTTTAGAATTTAACAGTGCTAGTGACTTTATGTTCATACTTGAGAGTTACTCCCTCAAACTTAAGTTATTTATTTTGACTAAAATTAATTCAATCACATTTTTTTCCATCTATTATCAACTCAATGTATTATATAGTCAAACTGACCTCCTAAACTTTCCCAGGTAAAAACCAACTAAGCAAAATAAACTAAGAGCAAGTAAAGGTGATTTCAATAGCAGAGTTTTCTGGCAATTTAATTCTGTTGCTTTCTGAATTATACCTTTCGTATTACTGTCCTGAAAAAAAATTGAACAAAACCTTACCAAGTTGAAAAAGTTCAGCAAAAGCAAAACTTAAGAGCAAACAGGCTGTTGAAAGCTCCATATCTAAAAAGGTTCAAGTGTCCTTTAAGAAATTTTGTTCTGGTGTTCACATACATTAGCCCCCCCTACTATAGCTTTATTTTGGGGGAAAAACAAAACCTAAATCACCATTTGGGAGCTGTATTTCCTCAGGTAACATTGGGAAGGCCCATAAAATTCCTCCTGCTTAAGCCAATGTAATCTTGTGAAATCCGTAGGCTACCATGAATTAGTGAAAATGTGGTGAGTGCCAGAAGTACCACCATGCACAGGACAGATTTTAAATATTGGTGAAGATGGAAAAAGCCAGGTTTGTGCCCCAGGCTTGGAATGTGAGCACTGCCAACATCTCTTGGCTACATCCAGCAGCGGGGGAGGTCAAGAAGTGCACAGGCTGCCCTCATGCCTGGCAGTCACCTTCCTGCCTCTCCTGTGGGGGAAGAAAGGCTCAGATTCCAGCTGAAAACTGGAAATCAGTGAGAAAACTGCCTTTCAGCTAGACCAGCACTGCAGGAGGCACAGCAAGAGGGATTCCACCCACAGCCCAGCCTTGTCTGCCTGTTCCTGTCCCTCCCCACTGCCAACAGAACGAGGTGGGATGGGAGGTTAAACCAGGTGATTCTTTTTTTTTTATGCTTAAATTAGGAGAAATGCACCTACCTTAGCTGCCTTCCCCAGCAACACGCACAGTGCTTAGCTGGGGCATGATTAGCTATTCCATCTGCTGGTATCCTAATTACACATACTGTAACCATGCCTTTTGTCCTACTGTATGACTGTGGAAGGAAAAGACAGAGAAAATTAGGCTCAGCAGACACAAACAATAAGGGGATGATTTTTTTGTGCTTAGTTGTTTTTGGGTTTTTTTTAACCTGTTAAAAAAGCAATGTGTTCCGCTTGTCCTGAAATGTTATTCTCAACCAAAGTCTAAGTTTTGAAAATTGTAATTTGTTTAGCTCTTTCTGTCTTCTAATTGCTTAATTTAGTTTAGTTGCAGCTCTAGAGTTCTTGATGGATTATATTGGGAAAAAGAAATCTTTCAGCCTTGAACTGAAAGGCCCTCCCTCAGCACTGCTTCTCTTGTGGGCAGTGGGGCCATTTGTGCAAGAGAAGTGATAAATGAAAATGTGATCCAGACTTCAGGACCAGTGACATCTCACACAGCCACAGGGCCTTGAGAGAACAATAGGATAGGCTGGCACATCTCCTGTAAGATATTAAATTAAAACAACCTGAATAAATACCTAAAAACGCCCCCACATATTGATAAGGTATCACCAATGCGTGGCTGCAATTCCCATCTCCTTGAAAAGGAGAGGTTTTGTAGTTAAATTAAATCCTAACTGTCTTTTACACAGAATGAGCCATTTCTGTTGAAATGACTGCCTGGGCTCCAGGCTCAGACATTCCTTAGTTCTCTGCTGGTGCTTCTCTCTGGCCCAACACACAGGATGGAGTCTGGCCTGCAAAGTCATCATTATAATGTCAACATAAACATAATTACATTGTCTCCAGCAATGGAATTAGTGCCACCAGGAAACAAAATCATTTCAGGTTTCTCCTGCTGTGTTTGTATGAGCTTGGGGTCTAACTGCCAACCAGGGAAATTTGGCCTTTGTGCTCAAATAATGCAACGCTGTGCTTTCCATTTCAAGATGAAATTACTGCTAGTGGGATTTGTGCCACAGGAAAAGAATCTGTGTTGCTAAATCTTTTGGTAGTTGAGGCTGCTCTGTCTCACCACATAAAGATAGTTATTTACGTGGCCACGCATACACGGATGCACAGCTAGAGCTTCTGCGTGTGTGTTGGTTTGGGATATCTTTTTAGGAACATTAGTGTGATGTGAATGACTATAAGTGCATTTTTATGGAGAAGGAGATGAGCCTCCAGGTAGCTGTTCCCTGTGTCTGGGAGTGCACTCATTTGGGCAGGTTCTGGAGGTGGATGAGGGGTCTCAGCAGTAAGCCCTGGGATGCTGCTCCCTACATTTCCTTATTAAGCAAGGATTGGACATAGCGAAGGGGAAGGACTTGGTTAACCAGAGACTTCTGTGTTTGAATGTAGCAGTCAGTTGGGAAATAAATGAATCACTAGAGATTCCTGGAGCATTTCTTGTGCATCAGGAAGTTGGCTTTTCCCTCAGCATGACAGAACACACAGAATCAGCTTGGAGTGATGGTGAAGAGCTAATTCTCCTCATAATTGTGCCTCCTATGCTAATATCACAGCGCTCCAGAAAATGGTCTCAAATGAGATAAAATCAACAAACTAAAGCAAATTTCTCTTACACATAGCCTTAAGCCTTTTATTTCAAAGAAATCTGAAATGATACTGCAGGATAAGTGTTCCAGCTGCTGCTCCAGCAGTGTCCAACTGCAGTGATTTAGAGCAAAGCCTCCAAGAGAGCAATGGGAAATCCGTGCTCAGTCTTGCCTGGCCAGCAGGATTCCCTGTGCAGACCAAGCCCTTATTAAGGGACAGCAGTACAAATAAGGTGAGGAGAGGTTGGTAATTTAGGTCAGATCAGAAGGGCACTTCTGAAGCAAATTTCCTGATTTCTCCCACTTACCATGCTTTTCCTTGCACCTCAGGTCAGAGCATAGGAACTGGGCTTTTTTTGGATGAAGCCAACATCAGAAAGGTGCTCCAGGAGGAGGCTGCCTAAGAGCGGACTGTGAAGACACGGGGCTAGACTGGAAAATTCAGCCACACATCTAAAGTGGATGTGGGGTCCCCACTACCAGCTGTGCATCTGCTCCTGTTCAGCTTGCCAGTGGAGGTAGAGCCATCTGACACCCAGGTAAAACATTAGAGCATTACAAACTCCTGTTTTGAGTAAATTGGAAATTGAAATAAGTAGTAGAAACCTTAAAATAATACAGTGCTCATCCCAAGTGATTTAAACGTGAGGCTTTCCAACTCCCTAGCGCAGTTTCTTTCTTCCCCTCCTCAGCTGAAGAAGCAAGTCTGCTTTTGAGACTCTCCACTACCATATGCATGTTAAAAAAAAATCCAACAAACCAACAACTCTTTTTCACTATGATTTACATGCCAATTTTGCTTATTTACTCATAGGTAGAATTAATCTTGTCTTTAATTACTTTTATAGCAATTACATGCTTTTAATCTGTGGTTTAGTGATCTATTACTTACAGCTGCAGTGAACAAAATACACATAGGCTGGGGGAAACACATCCCTTGTGTAGGTGGCCACTGTAGGCCTCTCTTAAATTATACCAGGCCTCATGAGTTAAGGCCTAAGTAGTTTTCAGGAGTTGGACAAATGAGGACATTTCAGTCAAGAACATCACTGGCAACTCTTTATTGGAAGTGTAAAGAGTATAAAGGCCAAAGAATTTGTCCCAGAAAGCTTAAGATCACAAATTTAGAGGATTGTGTTCAAACACTACTGGCTTTAATCTTCCTCCAATTTCAAGTGTGTCAAATTGCTCAGAATAGGAGAAATTAATTCACAAACTTCTGAGGTGTCTGGATTGAAAGTTTTAGTTGGACAGATTTCCAGTGTGCAGAAAGTGTACGCTTGTGTTACTCTTCCCTCCTGAACATCTGAAGAGGACAGCATTAAAGAATTAGTCCCCAGAGCATTATTATCCACTTCCAACTGATGGGGCACAAAGAGGTTTGATGGCTTCTTCAATACACTGTGGTAAATGTAGGAAAGGAATCCAGATGTCCTGGTTCCTCATCCTGTCCCTGAACCACAAACCACACATCCCTGCCTTATTAGTGACAATCACAACACATGAAAACAGACTATTTATATCTAAATATTTCATCTGTTCTCACTCATTATTCCCTAACTCACCAATGTAATTATGTTGGCAGGGCGACAATCTCTTTTTTTTTTTGCCAGTAAGAACAAACAGATTGTTAGGTTTTGTGCCGAGGTACAAGCTGCACAAGAAGAGCTCCCAAATAAATCAGATCAAAAGGACCACGTTTCCATTGAAACATCCTTGGTCAGGCAGCAGTGGGAGAGAGGATTTTGTAACATCTTGCCTGGCTGACTCGAACAGCTGCATTAAAAGCACTGATTGAGAAAGGTGACTTTGAAAAGAATATTAACCCAGTATAGGTTGGGCCAAAGAGAGAAAAGAAACCAGTAAAAAAGGGCTTTGGAAAGTTCTGGGTTTTGGATGCTATGTGATATTGAACAGTCCTCAGAGTTTACATAACAAGCAGCTTGGGATAGAAAGATAAGATGGTGTGTTCGAAACAAATCCAAGATTCACATTTCATAAATACCATCACGAGTCGCTTTGGTGAGCGCATATCCTCTGATTAGCAAAAATGCTGCTTGTTCTGGTGAAACACTTGCTTCCATGCATGGGAATGTCAGGCAGAGCACAAAGCTCCTTGAGAATTTCACTGCTGAAGCCAGTGACACCCACATTTCACTCTATGTAAGGCAAGCAGGTCTTGAGAGTGTTTGGGCTGCCTCATGCTGAAGCGGCGGCTACACTCTGTGTCCCAGATGCAGACATGATAGCTGGATAATGTGCATAATCCCAATCCTTTTCATTTCCCAGTGACATGCAGAGTGAGGCTGTGTTGGTGAGCATGCACACAGTGCCTATTCTGGTCCTGCTCAATGGGTTATCACAGTTCATTACCAAAGTCTTCAGGTTCCTGATTCCAAGCAAACTTGGACCAAAGGCCGAGAGCATAACATGGATTCATAATGTTCAGGTTTCAAAAAAAAAAAAATCTCCAATCAACAGGAATGTTTTGGCTGGGATTTTTTCTCTGCTGAGCACGTGCTTCCAAATAACCCTGAGCAATCTCACCTGTCGTGGAACAGGACCAGGGGTATTTGAGAGCACTGGAGGGAGAAGGCAGCTAAAGAGCTCCGTGTTTTCATCTCTTAGTAAGTCAGAAACTCTCCACTGTGCATGTGCTCTTCTGTTTTCTGTTGGCTTGGTGTGGTGACTTGGTACAGCCCCACTAGAGTTCTGAATCCCTCTGTTCTTTAACACCCTGACTGAAATGGGCACCATAACCTCTGTGTGGCCCTGGAGCTGCACAGGAATGATTTCCTGCTCCCTGCAAAGGAAGATGCCTTCAGATTTTGTTAAATGATAACAAATAAGGAAAAGGAGGCCTCCCCCAGTCGTAGCAATCCTATCCCTCCCACTGGGCTTTCCTGGAGGTGGCAGAGTTGAAACTCACAGGTTTTATTTTCAGAACATGGTCATTTCTCATTTTGGTATTTTAAAGTAAACAATCCTTGGTTCCCATGTATTATTCAAATAGTGAGAAGTGGGTATCCAGTGCACAGATAATCAAACATCCAGCCTGCACCAGACAACCTTCTGCTTGAGAAACTTCCCTATTGCTGTTGTTATCATTCTCCATCCACTTCCTCCAATTATCCAGCACTTCAAACATAATATCCCATGTTTTCCCCACAGCTGTGGGGTGAAGCAAGCGAGAGCTGTGTTCCTTCCAGCTCCCCTAACAGAGCTTGCCTACAGGAGAAGAGAGGGAGCTGCACAGATGTTGCTGGTATCACATGAATACAGAAATAACCTGTTGAAAGTAGATTTGTTTTCAAACCTTTCAGCGAGAAAATATCAGTTTCAGACCAAGGAATTAATTATTTTAACCTGCCTATCAAGCTCTTTCATTGCCAGCATGTAAAATCGCTATTGGTGTTTCAAGTTGCAAGTAGTAATGTTGAGGGTATTTTCACTGCTGCCAAAACATTTACATGAAACTGCTATTCAGATCAAATTATCTCGAAACTGCAAAGCGTGCGTGGATTCCAAATTATTCAGCTTGGAGAGATTGTTGCCTGTTGAAATTACACAGTAGAAACCCACAAAACACCACGATTGCTTCAGGTAGTGGGGATGGCAAAAATAGCTCTTAAAAGAACTCTGCTCCTAAAATGCAGTAAGAAGCCAGACACCACGGGCTTTGGCTGTGTTTAAACCCACCACCAGAAATCCCCTTCTTTGAGGCAGGCTATAGGTGGTTTTGGTTTTGGTTCCACCACCCTTCAGCTCAAAGAGAGGGGTGGTGTGAAAATGATGTGTCAGGAAGCTAAAGCACAGAGGGTGTAAAGAGCTGTGACCATCTGAGGAATGACAAACTGAAAAATGCAAATTCCAAAAGTGCAGTAAACCCTCAGAGGTGCTCAGTGCTGGTAGGATGCTGTTAAGTATCTCACATGTACCTTTCAGGAACACACCAGTTGTGGAGAAGACTCCAGAATATCACCAAAAAGAGGATTGGGTGATTTCAAGTCTTTGATGGACCATCATTCCAGGTATCTTCATGTGCTTTCCTTTTCGTAATGTTCCAAACAAACCGCTGCTTTTTAGTAAGGATTCTGGGTTGCAATGAAAGAACTATCTGGCCACATTAAAGACATCCCTAAGAAAAAAGTACTTCTGTCAAAGAATCATAAAGGTAGTTTTCTCAGACTCACAGGAAGGACTAATTAGCACCAGAGGTGGGGAGTCATTTCTAGCAGAGAGGGAATGGACAGATAAAAACACTAAATGCAAAAAAACCTTAAGAGAGAAAACTAAAAACTCCTAACTGCTGTCAGAAAAGAGTTGACAAAGAAAAGTGAGGGCTGTACAAAGAGCTCACCTGTGAGGAATATTGAGTGAGACAACAGAGCAGGGTCCTTTGCCCTTTCAGTCACTGATAATTGGAGATTAACATCTAAAATTTGTGTGCTTTTCCCCTGCAAGTTTGTAGTTGATTTGTTCTCATTCCTTCAGTGAAATATCCTGAAAAGTAACAAAAAAAGCAATAGGGTAAGACAGGTTGCCCAGATGTGCTGGGGAGTGCTCAGTGGGTGTTTGTCTGCAGCAGGAAATAAGTGCCTGCGTGCTCTGCCTCTGTGGGGTGTTCTGTGGTGGCATAAAATTAAAATCCCCCTGATCAGCAGGTACCCTGCACTGGCTGTCCTGCACCACAGATGAGACATCCTGTTCAGAACCATCTGATACACTTCTCTGGGAAAGGGAAAAGGAATTAAAGAGCCACCTCAGGAGGAAAGAAATACTAACGAGCTCTTCAGGGGCTGTGCTTTTCCAACTCCTTCTTTTAATGTGCACGCAGTGACAGCTCTGTGAGGAAAATACCAGAAGAGTGTCCGTGAGCTTCCACGGTGCACACATTTCAACACAATCCAATACCTGCTCTCTGCTGCATTCAGATGAAGTGGGGATTTTTTTTCCCCTGAAAAGACCTAAGGATTGAGGTTTGCACATCTTAAGAAAAAAAACCATTTTGGCAGTACTTCTGACATGGTACATCTGGCAATGCTCTTCATGTCACCTGGGAGAAAAGGGGCACAAGGTTTCCCACATCATCTCCTTTTTTGTCAACCCTTGGGGCTTCCAAGAGGGAGATATCTCTTTGTTCTTCACCTTAAAGGAAAAGAAAATCTGAATTAGTGGCTTTGGTTCAGTAGGGCATCTCAACACCTAGTTTAAAGCATCAGATGGGCTCCAGCGAGTACAGGAAGTGTGGGGGCAGTCAGAATGAAACAAGCACATGTGTAAATATTTCCCTGGATGAGGCTTCAAGTTGCATTTGGGAAAATGTGAAGTTACATCAAGAAAATAACACATTAATTCCTCTTCTTTTTGTTTTTTTCTTTTTTTCTTTTTTTTCCCCTAGCAGTTTTTAACTGCAGTTTTCTCAAAGTAGAGATGTGTGAAAAGCTGCACTATTGTGGATAAAATATATAAAATGGAGTAGATTAAAGATTTCTCAGGAGACCTTTTCCAGTCTAGACTCTATTGGCATATCCTGCCAACTGGTTTGTCTGGTCTCCCTGTGAATATAACATTTGATACTGTGGGCAATGCAAAGATCTCTGATAAGACTGTGTTCACAATGCGCTTAAATACAACTTTCAGCTTCTCTGCATCACCCCCATTCTCTATTTTTTTTTCACCACGTGCTTTCTCCTTTTTGCTCCATCCCATGGGGGACCTGTCCTCACCTTCTGCTGGTTTGTGCCTGGATAGGAGCTGCTGGAGGGAAAGGTGAATGTCAGGAATTGAAGGGCTTTCCAGCAGAAAGATTCCAGAAACAAAGCTGATCTTCAGGGGATGATGCTGACTAATAATGGTACTTCTTGCAGTGCCTTTACTGCTTTTTAGTTCAGCACACAATGCAGCTCTGTAATTAAGCTCCAGGCATAATACGGGACAAAAGTCACATATGGCTTTTTTTCCTGGTTTTAATTTTCTTTCTTGTGGTTATTACTGGGCCCACTAGACACGAAGAACAGTTGTGCTTGAATTTTGCCATTTTAGATGACTCTGTAAAACCCATGGTGTTTCCTGAAAATTACATCTTTGTTGCAAGTTAGATAAAGCACGGTTTTTCTGAACACCTTCTTTCGTCCAGATATTTCAGATTGAAAAAGAAAGGCAGAAATATTTGGAGTTCAAATTTTAAAATGACCTGGCAGTAGGAAAAATCTACAAGCCTTGAGATTTAGGGGGAGAGCAGCCCAGTCACCCACAAGGCAAGCCATTCTTATTTGGAGAAGTGTCTTTACATCCTCACTTGTAAGCAGTGAAAGAAGCCGAGTTCCAAGTCAATATCCAGACCTGCTTAGATCTGTACTTTCTGTACCTTGGTCTCCCAAACGTTCACATTTTCTCTAGTGAGGATGCAGTGTGGCTTGCTGGGAATAACCTTTACGTATCCTTGTGTGCATCTAGCATTAACAAAAACTCCTCATAGATTTCCTCTGGGAATCTTGCTTCTTCTGCCTGATAGCAAGTTGCCACTAAAATGAGTTTATACTACAGATGCAGAGGAGTCTTTGTCAGAAAGAAATTCCTCCCAAACCATGGATAATCATTCTCCACTCTGAATTACCTAATTATCTTTTTTTTTTCTTTTTTGGAAAAAGAACCGAGGAGTTTTCTTGCCAGCTCTCTCAGAAGTGGCCTAAATGCCCACAGATCACAGGCTCAGGCCCTGAACCATTGTCCAGCTGGGTGCCTGCAATAGCCTGGCCCCATAAAACAGACATTTAGCTGAACAGAAGCAATTAGCCCTCCATCGTGGCCCCTGCTCACAATGGCAAAGCCAGCTGATGTTCCCTTAACTTGAAACAATGGGAGGACAGGCACGGGCTGTGGAACTCTCACAAGCACAGTAACTCCTTCCAGAGGGGGACCGTGAGAAAGTGGAGCCTGTAAAGAGCCTTTCAGTGGATGAACTCCTGAGCAGTCTTTTATCCAGTGAACTCATCAGTCAGCTGTCTGTGGGCGCAGCTCTCTTTAGAAAACCCCAGTGGAAGTGCAGCATGCCAGTTTGTAGTGATAAACCTTCCTGCTGAATGATATTCTGTCTCAGTGCTGTGTTCAGCCCGGTATGGATTTATTCAGCAGCATCTTTTCCTTCCAGCCCTCTCTCACATTCCTTACTGTGCTTGTTCCTCTTCCTAATGATCTGGGAATAGCAATGACCACCAGTGAGAGCATGGCAAGAACTGAATGTTGCTCCTAACAATGGCAGTGAGGCTTCACTTAAGATTCAGATGCTGAGAAAATTCCAGCAAAGAAGCGGGTGAGCTCAGAAACGCAGCCCTTCCACGTGAACCCAGTCATTCACTTCCTTTGGACTGCATTCTCCTGCACTTTTGCCACCACCCCTAGTCACCAGATACCCAGAACTCAGCTCCTGCTAGCAGTAAGGCTGTGGTCAGTAAATGGCTGCTCTTCAGGTGTACAGCACTGTGGCCCTTCCCACCTGGAATGTTTCCCAAGCACCTTCAGGCAACAGTTCATCACTTGCAAGCATGAAACTCTTGGAAAACACAAGGCCTTAGCCAGAGGCAAGGCAAAGACAGCATTAACTTTGGAAAAACAGTCCCCACAGTAAATAGAACCATCTATTTCACTCAGCACCTTTAGCAGTCCAGTGCTTTGGTTTCCAGCTGATGCTGTGAGTTTTCTGTAGGCACACCTTCCTTAGGAGCGTTGTTCCTCTTAACCCTTGTGCTGAATTTCTCTGTGGTTTAGCAGTTTGGACACCACAGCCCCAGAGTCCTGCCTTCTGCCGGGGCAGGCCTGTTGCCAGCCAGCTGCAAATGAGTGTTCTGTTGCTTTTGGAATCTCCTTCCTAAAACCCTATCTAAAATCAAATTAATTCCTCAATTCGGGATTGAGGAAGAATTTTCAGTGAATGTCACAGAACGGTTTGGGTTGGAAGGGATCTTTAAAGACCACCTTGTCCAACCTCCAAGATGTCTCACTTCTGCTGCTGTTACCATGGTTTGCATTAAAAAAAACCACTTTCCTTTTTCAGCCCCGATATGGATCTGTTTCCCCATCATGTCTACTCACTAAATCTTTTACAGGAACTAACAGAGAAGCCATCCCAGTATAGGATACTGAGAAGACCTGGTAGGACTTGGTGGTCACTGAAATGTAACTGTGACATCTCCCCAAAAGTGCCACTGGGAGAACGAGGAGTGAAAGAAAAGAGAAGCATTTATGAACAAGCAGATGGTATCAGAGAGCCTCTACCTGTCCATCCAGGGAGCTGGGTAAAACAACCAAACAGATTTCCTGGCTTTATGGGCATTCTTCTCTTGCTCACCGATAGATGGGAGCAGAGGTTTCTCTACTCATGAAATTTTCAGGCTACAGCACTTGCAGTGTTTTGTACACTGTGAGGGGCAAAACCTAAAACCAAACAATGTCAATATAGCTCATTCATGTGTCCACAGGGAGAAGGCTATATTGTTTTGTTTAGTAGCATACAGATGTGGTTTGGAATGGGAGTCAAATAGAAACCAGGAGTCAGCACTCTTCTATTCTTATACACTGGAATTCTCTGGTTTGGTATCTAGAACTGGTGAGAGGGCCTCGAATAAGTTTACAACCCCTCATTGCTCTTTCCCAGATTATAAGTGTATTTTGCTTGGATCCAAGCCTTTACAAAAGCAACTAAATGTGTCCTAAACTTCCATTCATTTTTCTTACAAGATCAGAGAGGAGAAGCTGTCCAGATGTAAACAGCTAAAGCCTCTAATGAGACGATCAGTGAATTGTTTCTCTCTCGTGCTAGAAGCATTTGAATGACAATATTGCACTTAGGGCACTCTGACTTGTCTAGCAGGATCCCAGCCCCTGACACAAGCCAGACAAATGACCTCAGCAATTACCTTTCAGCATAGGTCCCTGCCCTCTGCCCTCTGCTGCTCACCAGAGGTGAGCCAAATGCTTGTTAAGCAATATTCATCAGGCCTGGCCCTCCTCTAGGGCCAGGCATATCACAGACAGCTTCCAACAGCAAGGAGCTGTTTGCAAGAAGCAAAATCTCGTGTATTTTCTGCTCAACAGGAGCCTGACTTAGCCACGCTGGAGGTGAAGCAGAGCCTGATGTGTGGAAACCTGGAAGTGGCAGCTGCTCAGGTGCCACCTGTGGGACACTGACAGGACTCCTCCAGACTGCCAGCAAGGGAGAGGAGCATCAGTTTGCATAGCCTGAGCTTAGTTGGTTTGTTTGGGGGATATTTTTTTTTTGGTGTTAATTCCCTCTATTCCTGCATAAATATTTTGTGCGAGCATAGTAGGAATATAAATTTAAGTGGCTCCTGGAGCTACCTATAAAGACAAGGGTTGGTGGGACAGAGAGTAAGGAAAAGCGTTCTCCTGGCCAGCTGTGGGGCATGGGCTGGTGTTTGCAGCACATCAGCACCCACTGGAGCTGAGCTCAGGGTGAGCTGCTGCCAAGGAGCCCCAGGCAGGTGTGCAGAGGGAGCACGAGGTGCTCAGTGAGCAGGAGGAGAGGGTTGCCCCTCTGCACCCACCCCAGCCAGGGCCCTTTGGTGGATGGAACCAGAGAGGTTTTGCCTGAGCTTCTGCCTGGTTCCCAGTCAGGTCTTTTATTCCTTGTTTTTCTTTTACTGATGTTCATTATTTAGAGCTGTAACTTCCCGAGACAAGCAGGAAGGAGGTAGGAGCATCTGGAGGTTTCATGAGAGGCATCCAAGCTCCTGAAGAGAGCCAAAAGAAAATGTACTGACCTAAACTCGTTCAATCTCTTTTTAAAGGTATTTCTTCTTTATTCTAAAAATGAGTTTACCATTCTTCCTATGAACACAGCCTTCCAAGACACAGAAACCTTCCAGAGTCTTGATCTTGTCCTAGGGTGTGATGTTCACTTTGAACAGCATTTCTTAGCTTGTTTTCATGTCATTTGCTTTACTCAAGGGCAAAGATCTTTCCAGCTCCCTTTCATGACAAGTCTTGTCTGAAGAAAGGGTCTAAAGTGATGACTTTTATTTTTGTAAATTCTGGCAGTAATCCTGCAGATACCACTACTCTTGACTTGCATGGCTAGAGTAGAAGTTGCCAAAGCTCTAGAGGGGGTGGGGGGGAAGAAAAAAAAAGAGAAAAACAAAGGCAGCTGACTGCATGCCAACATTGGAAATTTAAAATTCTGATTTGTAGTTTGGGTGTATTCCAAATTTATCAAAGCCATGCCTTCATTCTAGTAATAAGCTCCACTCAAAAACAAACTCCTCTATGGAAAACTGACTTGTGACTTCCTAATTTGACAGTAACAGCAGCCTTTCTGAAATGATGGTTCCCGTTAGTGATGAGTTAAAAATTAAAATTCAAACCTTATCCTGCAAGAGGGAGCAGTTTTGCACATTTTTAGGCTGCTTATGGTAGCGTGGAGGACTAGTACTGCAAAATCACCCAACAAAACATCAGATTAAGATGCCCTAGTGGTTCAAAAGTTAGGGATGCCAGTGCTCCCCACCTTTTGTGCCCCTTCTGATCTGGAAGCCAGCAAAAGCCCTTGTGAAACTCGAGTGCAGAGGCTCCAGGCTCTTTGCACTCAGGGTATTGGGCTCCATGGTGTTTTGGTTTCACATAATCAGCTCATTTTGTTATAAGCTGTAGGCTTCAGACAACAGCAGTGAAAAACAATTTCAAGTGGAAGCAGCACCCTGGGTACAGACTGAGACAGTAAACATTCAGAAAAACCAAATATTTCTTAATTCTTGTAATCACCTGTGTTACAGCAATCGGGCGTTGGCTGGTGTTTGCTGACAACTTGCTCTGCAGGAAAAGCCAAGTGAAAGAGGCAGGAAGAGAGAAATCTGCATTTCTGACAAACCTGTAGTTATGGCCTTCGGTGGCAGATTTGCCAACAACAGAGAATAAGACAAATAGCTGCAATCTGGAGTGTCTGGAAGCAAACTCACACATGCCTTCACTGCACTGCTTTTGTTGGCAGAACCTTTCCATCTGGATGAGTAGCAGGAACAGGAAAGCATTTGAAGCTAGGAAAACCACCATGCTGCTGCCTGTACAACCCTGCTAGGATTTCTGTGTGGAGCCCTAAAGAGAATGACACGCAGTGCTTTTTTTTTGGTTTTATTTTCTTTTTGCCAATTTGGTGAGCTCAGACATTTTCAAGCACAACAAAATGAGCTCAGGTGTTGAAACTCCTTCCTGAAACGTGTCTGGTGGCTGATGCTGTGTGCACCCTTGGCCTGTCCTGGACACTGCCAATGGCACCCGTGGCACAAAAGGGAAGGTAATTAGCAGAGAATGATTATTGCTGCTGCTAGAAAGTAGACAAGTAATCTTTTGGGTTTCAATCCATTGCCTCGGTGTTTTCAAACCAGCACCTAATCTTCCCAGACCCCACTCTCTGGCTGTTCCTTTCTTCCTTTCTTTTCTTTCTCCCCCCACAGTCGCAGGGACTGTGGCTTATTCTGATTCACTCCATTTTTTTCCTCCTAAACAGCCACGGGGCGGGCTGGCTGTTGCCAGGGATATGGTCAATGCATGTGACATCGTGCCACCAAAAACAATCCCGTTCATTTCTGGTGTGATGCTGCTGAAATCGGCGCAGCCCGGCTGAGAGCTGGACACCTCAGGCAGCACAGCCACGAAATGTTGTGAGAAGAATTTTCCTTAAAGGAAGTGTTCTTAAAAAATAGCTCTCAGGGAGAAATGTTCAGGTTTTGCTCATAAACTGGTTGTTGGCGAAGGTTTCCTTGCCAAAGTGCAGTCAGAGTATCAGTGAGGGATGGTAAACACATGCCATTTTGACAAGAAATTAGTAGGCTACACAGCACTGTGGAAAATATTAGACTTTCTTCTTCCCCTGACCTCAAAGAGCCTGTTAGGAGATTAAGAATCTCCAGCTCTCAAAGGTACAGCTGTTTTACCAAAATTCAATTAATGAAGAATAATATTTTGGGAACAAGAGAAAACACCTCTGTTAGCATGTGGAGCGCTAGGAATAGATGGAAAGTTGCCTGTATAAACAGTTCAGCAACTCTGGGATGAATTATAGGAGCATTTGTATGCGTGATTGCCCATCTGTGTCAGACAAGACACACAGCAATGATGTGCAGGGCAGACCTGTGGGGCTGTTTCTGACTTGCTCCAGGACAAGACCTGTCCCGTCACATCCGAGCGTGACCCAGGGAAGCTGAGATGAATTTACCTAAGCAAACAAATAGAGGAGGAGGCCTCGCTGGGAGGAAACTCAAGGTATGCTATCTACATCTGTGTTTCTGTGTTTGGGGTTTGTTTAGACACAAGTCAGGTTTTGCACTGTTCCTTCTCCACTTGAAGTTTTTCTGGCAGTTCCAGGAGGGCTCAGATCCGGGGGGTCCTTCCAGCTGCACGGGCCCACGGGCACTGGCAGGCTCTGGGGAGCTGCAGCACTTCAAACCAGGGGTGCTGTCGGGACCTCTGCCTTGCACAGCTCCCCTCTCCAAGTACCAGCTGCAAAATGTCAGCAGCACCTTCCTCAGAGAACACAACTAATTAAACGAGGCCTTATTAATTAGTGTCAGGAAAGCAGATGTAGCAATTATGGCAGAAGTAAACAAATGTACATATTGTAAATTGTTCTGCAAAGGATTTGTTCTGGAATCCCTGTGGCCCTTTCATTCCTCCCCAGGATGCTGTTGGGAAGGCCATCAGGGAAAATGTGGAGATAAACTGCAAATTGATGAGGAACTAATGTACTTTTATAAGTTTATATCTCAGGAAAACAATCAGCAAACTGACTCCTTTATTAACCCCTTGGGACTTGGGGGTGAAATACAATCCTGATATTTAATTACCAGATCATGCAATGTCATGTGCTACAAATAAGTCAACTGTTTAAAGTCTGTTGAATGTGAGTGTGAAAAAGCAAATGTGGAGCCACACCAGTCTGGTTGTTTGAGCCTTGGAGGCTTTAGACTTCATAAAGGATCTGCACTGAATGAAATCTCTCATACCTTGTAGATATGAGGATGCTCCAAGCTCACTATAACAGGCACCGGAATAGTGAAATGATCTTGGAAAACTCAGATAGAAAAGTTTCTGAGTTGCCTTTCCAAAGTTCTTCAAGATGACAAAGAGGACAAATTAGGCTGGTTAGGGATGTAGCTGCAGAAGGAAATGGGACTAATGCACTGGAAGGAGCAGTCAGGATATTAAGAAACCAAGAGTACTGTGTGGGAAAGCAAATGCATTGCACAGTCAGTGCCATGCTGAGTGGAACAGCCAGGACACTGCACTTTCTAGATCTCAGCAGAGAATTTCACCCTTCACTCCCTGCTCTTTTTTGCTCTGCAGGCGATGATGGCTTTGGTGCAGAGAGGATGGGAGCTGGGATGTGCTGTAGGGTAGAGTCAGCTCACTGATGATGCTGTGAAGGTGGAAGATGCCCCCTTGCCTTGGTGAAGAATTAAAGGATTAAGGCAGGGAGCAGCAGCCTGTGGCCGGGGTGCTGCAAGAGGGGAGTTGCAGTCAGAGGCCACTGCTCTTCCTGCCTCTCTGTGGTTCCCCTTTTCCCCCAGATGATGCTGATACAAGTCAGAAAGAGAGGCTTCCCTGGCCCATGCCAGGAGATCTCCTTTGTTTGTTCAGGTGGCAGCATTTCCTGTGCAGAGGGCTGCCAAGGAACGAGCTGAGAGCTCGGGAGTGCTGCTCCAGGGCTGTGGGCTGCTCCCCACCGTGGGGAGTGCACTGCCCTGCTCGTCTCAGATAGTTTGGGGTTTGTGCTGTGGCCTTTGTGATTATGTGAGCTTCTCCTTGCTTTCGAAAGCCAGGATTTAAAGGTGAGTACCTCTGTTTTATGATGGTGCAGTGAGTTGCCAACTTCTTCAAGGGAATGAGTTTGGTTTCTGTTCACAAACATTTGCTTGTCTCAAACCATTTTTGTTCCAGTGAGTAAATGAGCAGTGAAACAAGTAATGAGAGGAGTGAGGGTGCAAACAGAGCAGCTAGAACAAAGTTTAGAAACCATTCCAAACAAACCTGCCCATGGTAAGATGTGTGAGAAGAGGAGAGGCAGCCTGTTCCTGTGCCCAGCCGCAGGATGGAGAATCTGTTCAGGCAGCTGGCAAGGCAGATGGATAATTAGTGCCATGGGTTAGGACCTGGGCAGGCACTGCTGGTGACCTGGCAGTTGCTTTTGGCACTTTATTTGGAAATCTCTTCCTCCTGCTTTAGGTACTGGCACAGTAGCACGAGACCATCTTGCATTAGCGACTGGGGCAGCAACAGAAGTGCTTGACTTCTTTGACTCTTAGAAGGAAAACAAAACCTTTAGAAGGATGCTTGAAATTCCCCTTTTAAATTCTCTCTCAAAGTGTGAATTCTCCCCTTTTAAATGGGACACAGGGCTCTTTTTCTACCTCTTCTCTCTCTTTTAAAAAAATCCCTTTTTTGTGTGCATTCTAATGCATTTTTAAGTTTTTACAAGACAGCTCTGCCAGCTGTCAGCTTCCAGCTACAGCTCCCATGATCTGAGCACCTATTCAGGCAACGATAACTTTACATTAAATAGTCAATGACAGGTTTTACACAACGAGAAAATATAAATAATATCCAGAGACATCATGCACCAAAAGCCAACCAGCTCTCTGCAGCATCCCTTGTTTTGTATTTTCAGTAACACTTAAGAGGCAGGGGGGTAATTAAAGGAGTGGTTACCTGCCCACAGCTGAACAGGTTCCATCCTCATATCCTGTACATTCAGCTTAATTGGCCCAGCCCTTGCAAAGAGAGGCAGCAGGGCTGATTTACTGCACTGTATAAATGTGTTTATAGCTTGGCACCAGCACGCTTACACTCACTATTTTCCAACATGGATTTCCAATAAGCCCTTTGCTCAAATGAGTCTATTAACTTTAAAGTGCCTGAAGGTGAAACTGAATTATGAGAGGCAAGCTTTGGAGCTTGAAGCCCAAAACAGCTGGGAAAGGCTCCTGGAGTCTTCTATTAGTACCTGTTGTGGTTGATATTTATATTAAGGAAAAATAATGTAGAAAGTAAAAGCAAACCTGGGACACATCTGGCCTGAGCTGCCTTTTTCACTTCAGCTGGCACTCAGACCCATCCCATTGCCCAGGATTATTAGAGCAGCTCCCTGCTTAGGCCAGTGTGCCATCAGAACATATCCCATTCCTTCCTCTCCTTACCAGCTGACCTTCCAAGAGCCACATTTCCCCTTTCTGCAGTGGGGCACCACAGCCTGGGGAGAAGCTCCTCTGACCCTGCTCCCTCTGGCAGTGAATTTCATGGCTCAGTTTGCTCTCTGGTGCTCTGCAGAGCTGGACTTTCCTCTCCCCTCCCAGCCTGGGGAACTGCACAGAGCTGCTCTTGGAGCCTCTCAGTGCTGCCCTGCTCTCTGCCAGAGGGGCTGGGATGCTTCCATGTGGAACACCAATTATCATCCTTGCAGGGGCAGGAAATCAGGCAGAAAGTTTTAGTGGACCCCTAAGTACAGTCCATAATTACCTGCTCAAGGTTACATCTCTCCAGCTAAGGAATAAAACTGATTTCTAGTTGCTAATAGCTTGACTTTATCTGGAATAAGAAAGGAGCTCCTTAATATCCATGGAGGGGAAAAAAATAGTAGAGAATTAGGAACTGAATTAGGAGAAGTAGAATTTTGGATGAATGTCAGGGGTAAAACAGCCACAGTAATGTCCACTAAACTGTGGAACGATCTCCCAGGGTGAGGGAGGGATGGAGCCCCACAGTGTGAAGAATTAAAACAGCACCAGGCAGAGCCTCAGGACATCAGTGTCTGAGGAGGCAGCACAGGGACTGGGCTGGGTGGCAGTGTCCATCAGCCCTGCACTGAACCTCTTCTTGTCCTGTGAAATCTCTTCTGTTGCTCACTAGGTGTGATCTGCAGAGCTTGAAATCCTGCCTGAGGTTAAACTGTTGGGTATTTTACAGGCTAATCCAGCAGTGAGCCCTCAGAGGACGCCAGACAGGGATTCTGGCTGATGCTCCCCTGTCCCATCCTCAGCACGCCTTCCCAATTCTTGACTTACGTGAGGCAGAACGTGGGTATTAGTGGGCATTTCTGCTTCAAGAAGTCTCCTTCTGCTTTTACAATTTTTTTTTTATCCCAAATTAAGGCTGATCCAAGGAAGTTTGGCTGCTCTGCTCCCTTTCCACTTCAGTTACTTCTTATGCCAGTAGAATGTTTGTGTGACAAGTGCAAAAAATCCCTGTGCACCAAGGTCAGGGTGCAGTGTCTCTCTCTCTGTGGAGGTCAGCTTGCATTGCCTTGTTTCTGGATGGCATCCATATGAAAGACCTGCAGACTTAATGAGAGGATACAGTTTTTAATTAAAAATTAGTATGCTGTTATCACATTATGAAACAAATTGAATTTGCGATTTTTTGCAGAGTACCCAAATTTAAGAAGTAGTACTTTTGGTGCAGTATTTAATGGATCTTCCGTCATGAGTAAATACTGGATTGCACAGTCAGTCATTTAGAGTAAAGGCAGTGGGATTAGATGAGGGAAAATTCAAGAACTTGCTTTTTGTGACACTCAGACACCTCACGCTGTGTGAGAGATCTTACCATCCAAACCAAAGGTGTGGACACGTGCTAGTCATGACCCTTTTAGCTCTTCTCTGGGAATTCTTGTTTCTGCAGTGCACTTCTTCTGGAGTGAGGTTGGTGCCATTTATTTGTCAGCTGTGTTTTTTTCTGCATTTGTTCTGTATTTATTTTTATAGTCTGGAAGGCTGATCCCCTATAATTTTTGGTTTTATTTGACTGGCTCCACTTGCACGGTAACTCCCTTGCAATATTTCCCATCGTGGCTCAGAAGGATCTCAGTGGAGCTCTGCAGCACAGGTTCCCCAGAGATGTCTGAACTCAGCAAAGCTCAAATCAGCCTGCCTGGGACACGAGAGAAATCACTGCAATGGAAACTGAGCCTTTCATTTGCTCTTTGTATTTTCTGCCCTTGCTTTGGGGTTGTTTTCTTCTCTTTCCTTCCCATGCAATTGTCAAGGCAGCATCTGGGAGTTTTATGGAACAAATGTTACCCATTAAAAGCCCATTGCTGCCTGCCAGAAAGGAAAATGGCATCTTACTGAAAACAATATGTAATGGTTATTGCTGTCTTGTTGCAAGTTACGCTCTTGAAAAATGTTAGGGACTTACTTAGTCGCAAGTGATGGTGAGGAAAAGCCCAACTCAAGAGAAAATTAACTGTTGCATTATCTTTGACACAGCTGCTGCAAGGACAAGGAACAAGGCTTTGCCAGGACGCTGTTGCTGCCTCAAATGCTGCTGGAGTCTCCAATCATTCCTGTCTGCATTCACACACGGGCCTCGGAGCAGCGATGGAGAAACCCAGCCTTGTGAGTAAGAGACCCCTGCACACACAGCAGCACCTGGGCACTGCCAAGGCACACTGGGCCTCACTTTTTACCTGAAGTTGGCACCTTCGGCACCTGTGTTGCCAGGCCAAGCTGCTGATTCACTCACAGGCTGTTAATCTTTTTCAATATTTCCATTTTAATCTATTTTGTATTGCCTTTTAAATTATTTTTTTTAATTGTACCTCATATTAAAATTAGGATTCGTAAATTAAAATTAGCAGATTTTTACAAATCCAGTTGGGAAAACCAGATCTTTCCTCTTGGAAACACAGCATTAATTTCTGCACACTGCAAAGCCCCTCTCTCAGCACAGCCTGGAACCAAAACTGGTGGCAGAACTTGTCCTTCCTAAGACTGAGCCACTGTGCTCTGACAGGGGTGAGGCTGCTCCAGCTCCATGGGACTGTGACACAGAGCAGCCCAGCACAGCCAGAAGGCTCTGAAGTGACACCAGGCTGATGGGGAGCAGCATTTGTCCCAGGATTAGCATCAGGCCCCTCACAACCACATTTACACTCATTCTGCAGGGATGGGGACTGGCTGGCAGTTCCCTGAATTCCAGTTTGGGAAGAAAGAGTTTTGTGTTTGACGAGGATTGCAGGATGGAGAGGCATGAAACAGTTCCCAAAGCTGTGCCATGGGAATCCTGGTGGAAATTCC
The DNA here is from genome assembly GCA_013396955.1 of Regulus satrapa. Classification (NCBI taxonomy): domain Eukaryota; kingdom Metazoa; phylum Chordata; class Aves; order Passeriformes; family Regulidae; genus Regulus; species Regulus satrapa. The sequence continues at coordinate 1,386,875 of VWZN01013662.1, forward strand.
TTGTGCAGTTTGGAGGCACTCATCATCACGACAGTAAATGAAAAATAATAATGACGATCTCTGTAGCACAAAACCCATGAGGAACACAAGATGCCCAGTGTTTTCCTCAACCTCGTTTCGGATCCATGTCGATAACTGTTGGTGCCACTCTCTAGCACCTGGCCAGAGATCATCACTTAATCCAGCTTCATTTATTCATTTCACACAATTATGACTGTGGATTACAATGACTGCAGAGTTCAAAGCTGCTTCTGTTTGCTGGGATTTGTCTGCAGCGTTCCTGAGGGATGTGTTTTCAAAGGCTGAGCTGGGCTAACAGGGTCACTGAGTGGGGTCAAGCTGCATTTAGCAACACAGAAAAGGACTTTTTTTTTTTNTGCTTGTGCACTGCTGTGGTACTGTGCTCACCAAGCAGCATAATCAGTGCCAGAAGTTGAAATTATTGGTCAGTAGCTCAGGCCTTCCCAAGAGCTATGAATTTGTGTGGAGGTGAAAATCAGACCCTGTGGTTTTGTGTTCCTTTACAGGAATTCTCAGCTAGCCCTGGGCTGAGGGCTGACCCTCCCCAGGACTGGGGCTTCTATTTTATTCCTGGGTAGATGTCTCGGGGACATGGTTTGATTGGATGAGGAGGTATGGCATTGGTGTTTGTGGAACACCTATTCAATTTTCAGATTTGACATTGAACTTTTCTATGATTCTGAACCAGTGCTGTATGAGCTTTATCAGTGCTTGACCATCCAAACCATAAAACATTCAAACAGGAAACAGTAAATGATCAGCAAATTTGGAAGATGGGTGCAATTAGTCAAATGACAAAGCCAGGCCTTTCATCATTCCGTTTGATCACGATGGGTGATGATACAAAATAAAAACTCACCACTGGTATTTCAGTCTCTCGTAGATTCTTTTCTAGAAATAATGTGGAGGAGAATTTTCAAACCCATGCCCTTACCAAGCACCACACAATGAGGTAAGAGTGAGTGCTGTTTCATGTGTAAAACGAGGGGCTGGGTCTTGCAGTCCCAAGAGAGATGGATTCTGTCCACAGAAGCCGAGGGGGTGTTGAGCTCGGTGCTATCCGAGCAAGCAGAGCTTTTCCCTGTCAGTCCCTGTAACCCCTCCCAGGCTGCCCAAGGCACTCAGCAATCCTCGGAGCCAAGGCTGCAATCTCCCGAGGCTGAGGGGACAAAGCTGCAGGAGGTCAGGTCCCTTTGCCAGGGGACAGAGCTTTGTCTGCACCGCTCATGGTTTTATTGTTTGCCTCTCCTTGCAGGCAACCCAAAATCCATTGGAGCAAAGCAGGGATTTGTTGGTGTTTGCCACTGCTGCTTCTGGAGAGCGGCATCTTCTGGGGGGATAAGGAGCAAACTCTCCCTCTCCAGTCTTGGCAATTCTGTATCCCGTCTATTCTGAGTTTCTGATTCATTCTGACAGCACCTTCCCTGTTCCTGCCTTAAAGGTCAAAGCTGCTCCTTGCCAGCACCATCTGACAAATGCAGATCTCGGTGCTGGAGAAAAACGACATCCGGGATAGGTTAATCTGCTCTTTATCAACTGAGCCTGAGAGGATGCTCCTGAGAAGGGATGGGAGATTCACCAGGAGCATTTCTGAGACTGTCAAAAGCTCAGCTAAAGCTCCTGCTGAAACAGACTCAAACTGATCGATGGCACGGCTGGGAAGTATTGTGGGATCACGGCAGATGCCGACTTTTCCCAATCACTTAGGATTACTCCATCAATGAGCCCGACTGCATAACTGAATCTGCAAAGGTGCCCTCCAGACAGAAGAGGTTTTACAGGACCTCACTGTCAAAAGAGCTCCAGAAAAGGTACATTGTGTTTTTCTAATCTGTGTTTCTGGAGCTGAAAAAATAGACAAAGGAATTTTAAAATATTTTTTTTTAAACCTGAACCAACTCAGTATTGAGTTATTACTTATTCCATGTATGTCCACAGTGGCACTGCAGGTTTAGCTGGAGTGCTTGGCATAGTAAAATGAGTGTGGATACAAAGATTGAGAACAAGGTTGATTGGGATAAGAAACAGGAGGAATAAATGGCCCGCAACTCTTGATGAGGAACATCTCCAGGGACAATAGTTCCCCGTTTCCCTCAGTTCAAGAACTTTGGATCAGCAGCTGAAGTTATCATGTGACAGTTTGAAAAATAAGAGGTCCTTAACCCACTGAGTATGGCACCACAAACTGCTGCTGATGCAACAAGCTCTCAAGAATTAAAAAAACCAAAATATCAGACATTCATGGGCAATGGGGAAAAAGAAGTCAGTACTTAGCAAAGAGAATTTTGTGCCATGGCCCAGTAAATTCACAATAGAAAGGGAACTGTAGCCTGGGAGAGACCAGGCCAGTCCTCACAGGGGTACACCTCACAGTCAGGTGATTTTAGTCTTAAATTCTCCAGGTCTCTTTTAGGAGCCAGTTCTGGACTCCTGGATTGGGCAGAGGGAGTAGTGTGGCCATCTGTTTTTCCATGCTTCTTGTGGCTGCATCGTACTGCTCCAGCTTAAGATGGTAGAAGATGGCAGGTAAAGTACAGCTTTTGTGTAGGAAAACACGTGCCTTTTATACTGAGCAGAAAAGAGTCCATCTGTTGGGGGAAAAATAATTGTAATTTACATAAACACCCCTAAAAGGTTATTTTTCTACAGTATATCTCTTTGTCTGGATTTCTCTGAGTCTGGGTATATGGAATCACAGAATCTTTAGGTTGGGAAAAAACCTTAAGATCACTGTCCAGTCATGAAGCATTAAATGGGCTTTGGGCTGCCTACAAAGAAATTATTGTCTTGTGTCTTGGGTCTTGGCAGTGCTGTGCACTTCAGGCTATTCAAAATTGAGCCCAGCTCAGCAGTAATGTGACACATTATCCTGTAGAAAAAAAAAAAAATTTATCTAACTCTATAAAGGCTCAATCTAAAACTGATACACAGAAAAAATTAACTGGGCCAATTGATAAATAATGCTAAAGCAAATAAACCATAAACTGAAATGTTTATGGCTTATTTACAAGTGCTTACTTTACAAGTGCTTTCAAAATGAGTTCCACTCCAGAGGGAATTCCTGTCCTTGTCCAAGTCACTTCAGTTGGTTTGGGTGGGGGAATGAATCCCTCCTCCGAGTCCTCTTCTGTGCAGTCTGACACAGTTGCTCGTGGTCTGTGTTTCGTGTTGCTTGCAGAAGAGCCAAGGCTAAAAAAGCTTTGTGGAGCAGACCTTGATCTGACCCTTCTAAATAACTTGAATAATTGCCTCCTTTCTTTTTTTTTTTTTTCTTTTTTTGGAGAAAATCCTAATTGACTTTGGTTTTATACAGCCAGAATTAATCCAAAATGTGTCTCTTCAGGCCACTTTCTGGCCTTGCTTAGATCATAAGACACTTTTTCCCCCCTTTAATCTTTCTCCTTGCTGGTTAGGAAATGAAAGGAGTGAGAGGTGATGTGAGAGGAGCTCAGTGAAGGGCAATTGCAAAGTTGCTCTCTCTCACCTTTGAAATAAGAAGGGGGAGCACTGCCCAACAGGCAGAAGATGGAGCAGGAGGAG
>VWZN01013663.1:0-12675 GCA_013396955.1 Regulus satrapa
AATGTCACCTGTTGATTCTGTAGAAAAAGCCAGACTGCTTAAATACTCAGGCTTGCAAGTTCAGAATAGCTTTATTCAAATTTTTGTCCTTATCTGGTTAGATCTTTTCAGTTAATTCACTAAGTACTCATGTAACACAACAATCCCCTTATGTGTAAAAGCAAAATTTATTTCTACCTTATTATACAATAGAATATTAATATTTCTATTTCTGATACTTGATTCAAAATACAAATAGAAACAAATAGTGGAAACAGGTTAACATGATGCAGTAGCTAGAATAACATAGATGGAGAGCAGTCTGTCAGATCCACTACCAAGTATCTATCATTCTATTTATTGGGATGCATTTCTATAGAAACATAAGCTCTTCCTTTATTCAGTAATTTTTTTCCTATGTTGTATTAAATGTGTGAAACTGTAAGTTTAAGTATGCTAATAATTTCCCAAACTGGTGCAGATAGCAGTTACCCATGAAGAAGTGGACAGTTTTATGTGCTGCACATTGCTGGGTGTTCAGCAGCAGCTGCTGCCTAAAGAGAAGAACCTCTCAGAGATAATTAAAGATGGGCTGGAAAATCTAATAGAAAAAGGACTTCTAAAAGGAAGAATATCTGAGAAGGACCACAATTCCAAATCTACGCTGACAATCACACCCTTGGGTAAAGCTACATATAAGGGTAAGCATTTTTTTATATTCTTATTATTGAACTGCAATGAAAAATAAGTTGCAGAGAAAGAGTTTTACTACATGATGTTGTGGACTGGAAATGGGAGTGAAATAGCACGGGAATGAAGTGTGTCAATATTGATCCCACTGGGAACAAAAGCAGATCTACCTCCCTAAAAAAATCACTTAAAGATTTGATTTGGTGGTTGTAATCTAAGTGGCTCAGGACATTGTTTTACAATAGTTGTTATGATCAGGTTATTGTAAACAGAAGAATTTCTTGGAAAGGTTAAGAGAGAAAGGGAGCATAAGACATGTAGACCAATTGCAATAAAAATTTAAAAAAAAAAAGGAAGTTCTGTTTTCCTGTCATATCATAAAGAGTTTGGGGTATGGCATGTAACTGAAATAGGATGAATCTGAAGGGTTCCTTCAATCTACAACATTTTTGCAGCATTTCAGTAAAGCCAAAACATTTCACAAGCACTCCAAAATCACATAGGATGGACATACATGGAAATAGGTGACAGCCTCTCCTCAGCTTCTCCTCAATTGCTCATGTTAAGTTGGAGCAGTTGTTCAGGTTACAGATACTTCTCTCCAGTTCACACGGCACAAGAAGCTTTTGTGGAAGGCAAAGAAGACAATACTAATTCTAGGTTAAAATGTACTTCATTTAACTCTGCATGTCTGTTTATAATTGTTATTCTTACCTTGTGTGCTTCTTGTAGGCTCCATAGACTTGGCATACTGCAATCTTCTGTACAGAGAATTGAAGAAGGGTTTGGAGGGGCTGGTTCTTGAGAGCAATCTTCATCTCCTGTATCTGTCAACTCCCTATGATATGACTTCTACCTGCAGCCCAGATTGGATGAGATACTTGAGACAGGTGAGAAGTTGCTACCAAACATGCACTGGGGCATTTAGTAATCCTGTATTAAACTTGCAGGGGGTTTGTACATATAGGACATGAAGTGGGGTAACAATCTGATGGCAAATAGGCTATTCTTTTTTTTTTTTTACTCAGGGAGCACTAAAATCTATTTAACACTGTAAAAATGAGGTATTCAAAAATGGACAGTTACAGATAATTCAAATAAGTAGGCAAAGAAGCTTCAGAGCTGCCTGTGACTGGTGATTGTAGTACTGTTGATTCTGTTGATTCTGTAGAGATATTGAAAAATGTTGTTGCACTGTAAATAATACCCTTGTGTTTTCTAAAATATCAAGAGAGCTAAATATCTGAAAATTCTTTATAAAATTTTATTTTAGTTCAACCAGCTAAGTGCAGCAGAGCAAAAGGTAGCAGATATTGTGGGAGTACCTGAAAGCTTTATTACAAAAAAGGCTTCTGGTCAAGCCATCAGAAAGGTAGGTTGGAGATTTCTCATACCTAAGGTGACAGTTTAGTAATTTCATTTGATTCTTTACAAATTAGATCATTTTTCTGTTAATGTTGTGTATTGCTGTTCTGATTATTAAAGTTCGTTTAATCTCATTGGTTGATTTTCTTAATGTTTTAATGTCTTTGTTGGTAATACAGAAATATTTTAAAGCTGTGAAGGGAGTAAAGATGAAAAGATTTGCCTTATAGTACTAACAGAACTTCTGCAGTGTGGTACTGGCTCTGAATTCTAGCTTGTCTTATTCCTAGAATGTGGACTATGCTGTGGTGAACAGGCTCTACCTGACATTTGTCCTTTATACCCTATTGAAAGAGACCAATATATGGAGTGTTTCAGAGAAATTTAACATGTCCCGGGGATATGTGCAAAATCTCCTCAGTTCTGCTGCCTCCTTTGCATCCTGCCTTCTACATTTCTGTGAGGTACTGTATTAAAAGGATGTAAATAAATGCTTTGTGGTTTGGTTTTGCAAAATCTGGAGTTTTGTTCTCTTACTTTAGGACTGAATACAGGTGGTATTTCACTTTTCCTGTGTAAAAATGTTTCTTCACCTTTCCTGTTCCATACTACTTTTTCTATTGAGCAAAGCATGCTCAGGCATTGACATTTCTGATAGTAAAACCTAGCTTTTTGCACTGAAAATGTGAAAATATACAAATTGTACAGGGCATTGATCACTGCCAGTGCTGTTGGTGAAATAATTGAAATAATGCATTGCTTATCCTTAAGAATTGCCCCAGCTTTGGGATGTTCAGCTGAACAATGCTGAATACAACTCTCTGAAAAGATATAATAAGAAATAAATAATAGTGCTTCCCTTCATCTAAAAGCCAAATATATGCTTGTTGCCATAGTAGAGTTTTGTTAGTCATATTTCCCAATTACAGAACTTTGGAGCTGATTTTTAGCAATCTTTGTCTCTGCAGGAATTGGAAGAATTCTGGGTTTATAAAGCCTTGCTGACAGAACTTACCAAGCAATTGACATACTGTGTTAAGACAGAACTCATCCCTCTGATGGAGGTAGCAGGGGTTCTAGAGGTCAGTAAACCTGGGGGGGGATGAAACTTTTCAATTGTAACTTGTGTGCTAAATGTTACTGACTGTGCCTTTCAAGTGTATCTGAAACACAAGCTAATTTGTTACTGGGAATTCAGCACAAGGGAGATATTCCACAGCAATCTGGAGGTTGGGGAAAAGTGATCTGTTGAGGAAATGGGAGCTAGAGCCAATGTTTTTCCTTCTGGCTGCTGCCACAACAACTGTGAAAATACTGTATTTGGACAATAATTTAGCTGTGTACTCAGTTGGAAAACAGAGTCCAAGTTTCTTTTGAGGCAAGGATTCTTCAAGTTCGTGGGAGTAAAGAGGAATAAGAATTTACATATTTAAATCAGAAGATCCTTACAGAAATATGCAAAGTCCTGTTGGGAACTTTGTCTTTGGAAATCTTAAATATCTTTAAAGTACTTGCAGTGCTGCATGTATTTTAAATAAGAAATGTAACCGGTCTCTGAATCAAAGACTCCTATTAAAATAAAAGCTCTTTTGGAGCTTCAGTCTAAGGTTCTACTTTTTGTAAAATAATTTAACTTGCCTGTCCAGCATATTGTAGAATCTGTCAGAAAACCATTGAATTTAGTGGCAGTGAGGTTTGAATCTGAGAAGCTAAACAAGACAGACACCTCCAAAGAATGTGGTGGGACTGTTGTTCCTGTCAGTGACAGTGAGTGCAGAAAACATGGCAACAAGAGAAGACAGCAGTGTTGGTATCATCTAGGCTCAGAGAAAGTAAAGGCAAATGGGTTCCTAGGAGCTGGGTAGAATTGCTAGGATGGTAAATCTTAGTAGGAAAGCTATACTTTTGGGGTATAAAGATTCTCAGTTAGTATTCATGTTAGAAAAAGAGAATTTGGTTGATATGCAGAGTGAAACGTTTGAGGTTGGTGCAGAGATTGGCACTTACCAATCCTTACTTATTTCCTGTTCTGATAATCTAACACAATTTTGTACTTTCAGGCACGAGCAAAACAGCTTTACAATGCAGGGTACAAAACTTTAGCACACTTGGCTAATGCAAATCCAGAAACTCTGGTGAGGATGATTGAGCACTTGTCACGACGTCAAGCCAAACAAATCATTTCATCTGCAAAGGTGAGTTGGAAACAAAGCTATAAAAACCTGCTTCAGAACTCCAGTATGTAAAAGTGGATGTTTGAATAACATTAAAAGGGAAGGATCCAGTTTACTAGTAAAGCTATTAGTGGATGTTTGTGACCAAATGCTGATCTGTACTAAGAACAATCTCTTGTGTACAGGGTAGTGCTGCTTTTCAGAGGGGAAGCAAAGGGCAAAAATGCTTGACAGCTTGTCTGACACTTGAAATGCTCAGTTCTGCCAGTATCTCAGGACTTACCTTACAGAAGTTCTAGTGGTAGTTGTGACAAAAGAATAGGATTTGTAGGGTTGTAATAATGGAAACCAACAAGGTGCAGGGTTAACCTCACCTATTTAGGTTGCTTTTGCCATGCCCTGTTATTCTTTCCTGTCTTTTCCATTTTGAATATGCAGGTTCTGTAACAAACACTGAACAAAAAATACAGGAAGTACTTTATCAAGGGATGGTATTCTCTATCTCCATTCATCATTTGCTGTTGCAATGGTATTGGCTTCATGCTTGATTCTACTAAAAGAGGAAGCTCTTGGTGAAGTAATTTCCAGAATAAAAGGGTGGGTGGTTGGTGTAAAAATAAGGCAGTCAATTAGAAAGTTTTGGTTTGCACATTCTCACGAAGTAAACATACCAACTTTGGGGGTTTTGCACTTAAAAGGTCACATTCAGAAGTTGTAGGCTTCTTGCTTCTTCTTTAGTTTGCTGCTGTAGGAGCGAAAAGAAAGGGATATATGCAGATTCCTTATCTACATCGATGACAAATCTAGCAATCTACCCTACTCTCATGCTCAGATACTCAATTCATGGAGTTTTCTCTAACTGGGAAGTTAGAAGAGTGCTTGCATGGGGTCCTGTTCTTCTCCAGGCCAGCAACAAACAATTCAGGGCAGTGGATTGAACAACTGCTGATAGCAGGAGTCCTGTACATCTGGTGCAAAGTGCTGTAGTAAGAAATTTCAAATAAAGGAAGAAGTTGTCAATTTGGCAGGCACAACTTAAAAAAAACTTGTTTATTCCAACTTAGAAATGGCTAAGGTTAAAAATGTTCCTTAACAATTCCAGAAAAAAACTGTTTGTGTTCTGTAAATTTGGTGTATTATGTGATGGAAGAATCCAGAAAACCATCTATGTACTATATGAATTTTTGTGTGACTGCTTTCTATATGGGTGTACACTAATCGGCCAAAAATGCTGATCCTTTGAGGCAAAGTTGCTGTGCCCCAGGGAGCAGCAGCAAGAAGTCTTTTACAGAATTCCACTTCAAAGTTGCACTTCCAGGTGCAACTTTGGAAAGAAATGCTGGTGTTTTAATCTGTCTAAGAGTTATAGATAATGCTTGCATTTGTTTTCTAATCTTTGTTGCTTTGTTTTGTCTTCTTGTAGATGCTGCTGAGTGAAAAAGCTGAGGCTTTACAGGAAGAAGTTGAAGAGCTCTTAAAAGTGCCAACAGATATCCCAAATATTGTCCTTGATTGTCATGAAGAAAAACCATGAATTCAAAATTTGGATATTTTAAAGTTTTTACTTCTCCTGTTTAAAGCTGCTATAATTTAATAAATATTTAATGTCTTTTGTATACCACAATTTTGAGTGAGTTCTGAATTCAGAATGTTTTGTGCAAAGTTGACTTCATTTGAAGGTTTGGATTATTAACTTCTTGAGCAGTAAGAGAGAGTCGTCTTCATTCATTCCTGGTTTTAGACATAGCCCTAGGAATGCTTTGGGAATTGGACTGACTGCCTCGTGTACTTCTGCTGGGAGCTTATGCTCACAGCTGATGTAAATAATATCTTTGAATATTCCCTTTAGGACACATACACTTGAGTGCACGTAGCTAATGGAAGTAGCTGCAATCCAGAACAAAGAAATTGTCCCAGAATTGTGCAAGAGGTTGTAAATGATGCCTACTTTAAGCCTTTTTTAAAAATGCAGATATCGAATTCATATCCAGCCTCTGGCAATTCCTTGAGATAATTCTTTCAGGATGCCACTGAAGCAGCCTTCCAAACGGGAAGTTTACTTTTTTTTTAAAAAGGTTTTTTAATTTCTTGCTTAAATCTGAAGCTGAAATAAAAATGAAGCATTGAAGAACAGACATTTGAGAAGCCCTGTCAAGTTCTGAGAGTCCATGGGCATGTGCCAGTCACCCTAGTCAGGATTTTTAAAGGCATTTGAACCTGATGTGCTCCAGCAAAAAGCTAGGCTTCATGAAAGTGGCTTTGAGGATGCCTGAACCTTCCTCAGCTGTGACACAGTAAACTTCAAAGCTGGTGTGCAGTACTTGACAATGGCCTGCGCATTAAGACACACTTGAAGACTGGGGCAGCCTGATGTGTTAAATTACGGAATCATAGACTGGTTTGGGTTGGGAGAAACCTTAAAGAGCATCTCATTCCAAACCCTCTGCCACAGGCAGGAACACTTCCATTAGACCAAGTTGTTCAAAGCCCATCCCAGCCTGGCTTTGAACACCTCCAGGGATGGGGGCATCCACAGCTTCCTTGGGCACCCAGTGCCAGTGCTCTATCACCCTTACAGTAAAGAATTTATTCCTAATATACAATATAAATATCTCTTCTTTTACTTTCAAGTCACTCTCTGTTGTCCTATCCACTATCTGTCCCTCTAAAAAGTCTCTCTCCCTCATTTGTTATAACCCCTGGAGCTTTTTCCGTGCTAACAACCCCCACTCTCTCAACCTGTGTTTGTAGGAGAGGTGCTCCAGCCTTCTGAGCATCTTCATGGCCTCCTCTGAACCTGCTCCATGGCTTTCTCGGGCTGAGAACCCCAGATCTGGATGTAGTGTTCCAGGTGGGGTGTCATGAGGGCATGACAGTAGTTTTGAATTATGGTAGCCAGTGTAGTGGCACACCTAAACATGGCATTTCTGTGTAAAATTTGGTCTCTTCTCAGTAAAGGAAAATAAGATGTACCTTAGTTAAACTGAGGGCTTGATAGGTTAATTGTGTTGGGGTTCTAGAATAAAAACAGAAATGTTTTTAAATCCAGGGGGGTGTTAGATGTTGAACGCTTGATAGAAAGTGATTATGGTGAAAAAACTGATGAAAATGCTAATATTCTACTTCTCATTTTGTTGTTCCATTAGAGAAATCATTAGAGAAATCAATTGAATAAATTCTTTATAAGCCCTTATTTGGCATAAATATGCTTCTAAAGCCATATATGTACTTCAAACTATGAATATATACTATACTTCACAGTGGCTTACATGGTTGGAATAAATGCAATATTTGACTGCATTCAGTATTAAACCAGGTCAGGAATTTAAAACCAGCACTTTATAGAGGCAGTGTGATTCATTTCCACTGGTGTACTGAGTGCCCACAAGGGAATCCTGTTATTAAGTGCCTAAGGCACAACTGGATTTGGAACCATGAAAAAATGTGAAGTTGGTCCTCAAGGGCAGAAGCAGTATTTGCTATGACTTGAGGCTATATGTCTGTCTCTTAATGCCTTGCCATTTTAATTACAATATATATTTTGACCAAATGATCTATAATATTAAATCCTCTATTGGTTTATTTGTGTTACATTCAAAAGGGAGATGATGGTCCCTCCAGCATAACCATTAATAAATATCTGAGTAGGTGATGTAGTACCCACATAAGAAAACACAGCTACCTTAAAGGTTTATTGGTACTTGATGGTGCTTTTCCAAAGTTTGGTACAGTTTTATGTGGACCTGGAGGAGAAAAGAATCCCAGGAAGTTACTATAAAATTATTCACTCTGAGTACTGAGTTACTGCAATAACAGATGTTATGGAAATAATCCATTAATTGCTACATTTATTACAGAATAGTTTGTGAGCCAGTAATCTATGTCACAATTCTTTGCATGATACTTCATACTTGCATGCTAATTAAAGTGTACATTTTATGTATTTATATAGTAGAGGGGAACAGCAGGAAAATATCATTCATGCCACTTACTAAATGTGCCCTCACACTATACATGACTGTAACACCCAGCATTGCCGCAAGATCAGGTTCTGATGAGATAGATTTCTAGAAATAAGGTCAAGTATTCCCTACAAATGCCAGAGCTCATGTGTAAATTGCATGGAAAGCTGGTTTGAAACAAGAGAGTGGTTTTAAATCTGCATAAGGCTGGACTGGAAGGAAAAAGAGGTTGGCATTTGTTGTCTCCGCTGTTCTCTTTACACAGGCTGTGTGCTCTGCCTGGATGGATGAGTGCAATTCCCCTAAGGCTTTCTTTGTGACCTTAGAGAGCATCAGAAGTGAAACGGAGCTGCACTAATTTGCACTGAAACTTTGCTATATGAAGCTTGTCTTATTTTCCCAAAATCAAGCTTATCAGGCAAGACAGTACACGTACCATTTTTCTTTCTGCAGTATATATTAATGTATCATTAAATGCTTTTCATATAAAGCTTTCTTACCTGGGCTTTTCCCCTGGGTGGACATGGGATAGGAGAAAAAAGGGAATACAACAGATGCTGCTCATTTTTGTGCTGCCAGATGATGCTCAGTGCTTCAGTATCAAGTACAGTACTGGGTTTATTATATATTTTTATATATATGCATATGTATAAAATGCTGAGGATGAATTCCAGATATTTTGGAAAACAAACATTTCTCACTTGCTTCAATGGGATGTTTGTATCCTGAGTCCTGTGTTAAAGGGAAAGAAACAACATTGATGAATAGATCTTATTTCCATGTGATACAATGGTAGATGCTTCAAAGTTATGTAGGTCATAAAAATAAGCTCTGTCAGATGTTGCTGCCAATGTCTTTATAACCCACAGTAAATTGGATCAGAGCTATTGTGTGTGCAAGTGTGTTCAGGTGCAGAGAAATGTTCTGACCTAAAACCTCAGAGCATATTTCTGAGTCTTTATTTCTATTCATTCAACTTCCCAACTTGGCCACATAGACCAGTTCTTGTGTTTGCGTGATTCCCTTCCCTCCCCTGAGTCATGATTCCCTGCTTTCAGGAACCCCTGTACATAACTTACTGGAAACTCTCTCCCTGGAAGGACTGGGAAGAGTCAGGCTTAGGGTAATGTTTAGCTGTTAATTTTCATTGTGTGAATGAGACCTATTGTGCTCCTGTGTTCTAGAAAGTGGTTTTCACATGAGTTAGTCCTGCCTAGCTCTCACTTTGTCCTTCCTTTTAAAGCTTCATTTTATCTCTCTGTGCATATAAGAGAACTGCTAAAATCTAGACCCAAGGTCTCGTTTCCATCTCTCAATAAACGGTGTGTGCCATCTCCGACTCCCATAACCAGCCGGGAGTACTAGAGCTGTGTGCTGTGTCAGGACAAGGTTTGGCTGCAGACTTGGGGCAGGGGGGAAGGATAGCTCACAAAACCACTCTGATAGGTGTCTCAGTTTTTACAGTTTCCCTGCTTTCTTGGTATCATCTTAGTTTCATCTTCCTGAGGCTTCTTATATAGAAGCAGAGCAGTATTCTGACACAGGTCAGCTCTGTTCATCTGCCCAAATATCTGTGTCAAAAGAACTGTCTGCCTTTTGCACAGACAGCTCTTCCCTTCTGAATTCCCTTAATATACACCAGATAAAGCACTGACATATAGATATATAGGTATAGATATATAATCAGTTCTTGGTGCTTGCCCAGGAACAGCAGAGGTGCCCCTGTTAGCAACAGCATGGTGCTGCTGCTGTTAGACAGATTAAATTCCTGGGAGGTTTTATTTTTAGCTCTTTCTAGTCATAAAAACCTAGTCATCACAGGGTGTCTAATGGCATTAACTGGGAGAAGCAGAACTGCCTGATAGGAGATGCAAGACCAAAGCATCCATTTGAATGTCACAAGGCAGGGGCTAGGCTTTGTGTGGAGTGAGGAAGAGGGGTGGGCTGCTTGTTTGGAGCTGGCTTCAAGTAACATTCAAGTGGGCTTAAGCCTAGTCCTAGTTCTTAAGGGCTCACCTTGTAGTTCACAGGACATCGCTCAAATTCTACCCTAATTTCCCTAAGTCCAAATACATCTGTACTGAGCTCCCCTACTGTGCAATATTCAAAAATTTATACAAAACCATGTGAAAAATGCTAGAGAAAGGTTGCCACTTCTCATTTAGTACCTCAAGCTCTTAAGCTAATGCTGGAAGGTGTTGTTTTCCAGCTACAAGGTTTCACAGACTGCTGAAAACACAATATGTGCCAGATTTATGTATACACATCTGTACACAGCAGCTGATCCCAAAACATACCCTTGACCATTTGAAATACACACCTTGTGCCTTTGCTGTGAGAAATACAGCACAGTGGCAAGTGACCCTAAGTGCCTCTTCGCAAGGAAGAACATGGAAGGAATGAAGGCAGAAGCAGGGAATGCCAGCAGAAAAAAACTTGAAAAAAACAGGCTGCATCTTGCCTGGCAGCTCCTGACCTTTCCTGTGCCTGTAGTAACAACCTTCCCTAGGTTTGCAGCAATGATTTTTCACATGCTGAACTACATTCTTATACCCTTAGTTTACCCATGGGGCTGGGTAGTTTGTTTGGTGCTCCAGTCATCTGCTGATAGATGAGTTATTCCTCTGGCAGATAGTCACCCCAGCCCTTCCTGGGGTGTAGGCATGTAATTAGTTCTGCACCCCCAAAATGGGAAGCATTACCCTGACTAAGATACTGAGACAGTCAGAAGTGTCACTGATGCTTCCTTTTTGGCAGGGCCGTGGATGTGCTTATCAAAAACAGAGTTAATTTGGTCGAGTTCTTCTAGTTCCAGTGGAGAGCTGCTTAATAGTACAAAAACGTGGAGCAAACAGGAATAGGAAGGGCCAGGCAGGCGAGCACTTGAGCCACGGATTAATGCCCCAACTTCGATGTGTGTGGGAAGCACTGCACCTGAATAAAGGACCAGATTTGCAGCCTGTTCCAGCAGATGGCTGTTTTCAAAACAAAATTCCTAAGAAACACACTTGCTTCAGGATGAACCAGTTCAGGTGAGAAATGTAATGGTGGTGTTAAATGTAGTGGCTTAAAAACTCTGCAGATGTTTCAGCAGTATGCAAAGAAACTTAGAAACATTCTTGCAGTCCCAGAATCAAACTATTCTGGGCTACATCAAAGGGAGAGTGGGAAGTAGGTCGAGGGAGATGACTGTCCCCTCTCTACTCCAGACTCCATCTGTGGTACGGCATCCAGCACTGGGCCCCCCAAAACAAGAAGAATGTGGACCTGTTAGGAGGCCACAGAGGTGATCAGAGGGCTGGAACAACTCTCCTTTGAAGAGAGGCTGAGAGAGGTGGCATTGCTCAGCTTGGAGAGAAGGCTCCAGGGTGACCTTAGAGTATCTCCCAGTACCCTAAAGGGATGACAGGAGAGCTGGAGAAGGACTTTTCACAAGGGCACGGAGTGGTAGGACAAGAGAGGAATGGCCTTAAGCTGAAATAGGGTCGGTTTAGACTCCGTGTTAGGAAGAAATTCTTTACTTATCTCCCAGTACCCTAAAGGGATGACAGGAGAGCTGGAGAAGGACTTTTCACAAGGGCACGGAGTGGTAGGACAAGAGAGGAATGGCCTTAAGCTGAAATAGGGTCGGTTTAGACTCCGTGTTAGGAAGAAATTCTTTACTGTGAGGGTGGCGAGGCCCTGGCACAGGTTGCCCAAAGAAGCTGTGGATGCCCCATCCCTGGAAGTGTTCAAGGCCAGGCTGGATGGGGCTTTGAGCAACCTGGTCTAGTGGGAGGCATGGTGTAGGATTTGGAAGCACCCAAGCCATTCGATGACACGGAGCCATACCTGCTCCCCAGCTGCAGCTGGCTCTTTCCTGACAGGCCTCCCAGCAAGGTCAGCTGCTGCCAAAGGAGTTTCGGTACAGACTGGACTCTGCAGGGAGCACCCGGGGGGCAGACCCAGAGCCTGCCTCAACCTTTTTTTGTACCAGTAATTCCAAGTTTCATGCCTCTGCAATTAGGACATACACTTGTTCCAACACAACGGACTGTTGCAACAGTTGGGTTTCAGGCCGACACGGCTGTGTGCTGCTGGGACTCGGTTTCCCGCAGCGGAGGCCGCAGATGGGGTGCCAGCCCTGGAGCGGCAGCCTTCAGTCTGTAGCCATTTTCCAGCCCTCTGGTTGTACACGGAAATGCCCAGGACTGCTCGGGCAGGGCAGAATGCTGGAGGAGGCGGCTGCAGGGCTGCGAAGGTGTGAGCAAGAGCGGAACCAGCTGGAAACACAGATTCACTTCGCAATGGTCGAGGCGTTTGGATAAAGCCGGGTTCCGGGTGTCTTGCCGCTGATTTGAGGCTCGAAGATGCTGTTGGAGCCCTTCCAGAGGGTGAGGAAGGTCCTGCTCACGCCAGCGCGGCCCTTCCCGGCGGGGAGCGGAGCGCTGCAGCCCCGGCCCGCCCTCCGCGGGGGTGGTGCTGGCGGCGGTGCGGCGGGCCGGGAGCGGAGGATGCTGCTGCCG
>VWZN01013663.1:13393-108787 GCA_013396955.1 Regulus satrapa
AAAAAAAAAAAAAAAAAAAAGGAGAAGGAAACGGAGGGAATGGCGGTTGCTTGCCCTCGAGAAATGGAGGCTTCAGAGTCTCCTTATTGCTCTCCGTCAGTATCAGAAAGGAGGCTGTAGCGAGCTGTGGGTCAGTCTCTTCCAACTAACAAGTGACTGGATCAGAGGAAACAGCCTCAAGTTGCACNGGCGGTTCCTTCCGCAGGTGCGAGCCGCGCCGGCCCGTCTGTGCACGGGAAGGAGCGGCTGGCATGGGTGCGTGCGAGTAAAGTCAGTTCGGGGATAAGCCTGGGAGAGGAGCTGCTTTGCCAGCAGAAAAACNCTGCACAGGGAAGCAGATGGTAGGATCACCATCCATTAAAGTGTTCAAAAAACACTTGTGTGGATCTTCCAGTCCTGCTTTCCCAGTGTTTGCACGTTTTCCTCCTCACCGGTGGTGACCAGCTTTACTGGAAAGTCCTCAGGTCTCCAACACCCATTCCCAAATGCACACCTTGGGGGTTCAGCCTGAGGCCAGCCCTGCCACCACGAGGAGTAGGAAGTACTTGGTGGCCTCTAATCTGCTGTTTGTCACCACGGAGCAGATCGTGCCTAACATGCCCAGCACCCTCTAATGCCTTATGGTTTCCTGCAGAGAAGGCTGGCTGTCAGTGTGGCGCATCCTGCATGAGATGCAAGCAAGTCACAGAGTTACGTTCTTTTGTACACCTGCTTCGATAAACCTGTCCCAGCAGGGACCCTGAATCTCCCTTGAGTACAAAGGCAATTGCTTTGGTTGTTGTCGATGGAAATTGGGGCTGTTGTCGATTTGAGCTGATGATGTAAAGTCAGTTTTGTGCCCAACTACTCAAAGGATGTTTATGTTGGTGTTGCATAAGCAAAACCAAAAAATCTAGGGGAGGAAGATGTTTAGGATGAAAAAAGCCAAGCTGTTTGAAAGTTTTGCCTTACTTTGCCCATAGATTTTCCTCCCTGCACATGATCATGTTCCCTCACGCATGTTCTCCCCCTGTTGCCTATTAGACCCTCTCCTGTCTCACTTGGCCATTAGTGTCCCTCTTGTACAGTGCAAAGGGCTGGGACGCAGATCCCAGCAAGCCATCAGGAATTCCATGAGGCTGCTGGGTAGCCCCAGGTCACCTACTGCAGCGTGTTCCTCAAAGTGCTTGCCATGTTTACCCTCTACACAGTCTGCATAAATATAGTGGTTTTCTGTTTCTCGGCATTCCCTCCTCAGCAATCCCAAACTGCGTGCCCTGGCAACGGCCCTGTCCCCAGGTTTCCTGAGGTTTGGTGGCACTGAGACAGATTTTCTTATCTTTCATCCCAACAAGGATTCAACTACAGAAGAAAAAATCCTCTGGGAACTTCAGGCGCAGCAAGGTAAAGTGGGCATCGACATGTTTGACTTGACACCATCCTGGGTTTTGCAGGGTCTTTGACACAGGCTGAGGATGCTGCAAGGACACAGCAGCAGCACTGGGGGCCCTCCACAGAGTCAGTAATGCAATCACCTGTGGAGAGGAGATCTGTGGACTTCCAGCATGGTTTGTGGGAAGAACTGTGCCAGATGTGGGAAAGTGAGAAAGGATGTAGAGGAACTTGTATCCTCCCAGGCATCTACTGAGACTCTCCCTTTGCTGCCCTCTGTTCCCTGAAGCAATCTTGGGAGCTCCCCCACTGTCAGGGAGGTGGCCAAGTTCAGCTCAGAAGCTGTGGCTTCATTATGAAAATTAAGGAACAGATGGAAGAAATAACCTGAGGAGAATAGTGTTCAATCTCTCTACCAAAGCCAGAGAGCTGGGCTGCAGGTGCAGCCTTGCCCTCCTGCTGCTTTGACAGGGCAAGTGCAAACCTGCTGGACCCCTGCCAACTACCTGAGCTTGGTATTTTCTCTTTGAACTTAGCAAAAATGCATAAACTCCTCAAGAGGTGTTTCAGATGAAAAATCCTGTATATTCCTGTGACACGTAGCACAATTGCGCAATCCTACATTACTGTATGACCCGTGATGCTCAGTTTTGAAGTCAAGTGGTACTTTTCCCCTAATAGCACTTTGCTAAGTAGTCACTTCCTGTGACTCTGGCTCGTGCCTTCCTCTCTGGTTAAGGCTTGTTCCCGGTTTGCATGCCAAGAGAAACACGAGCTTTGAAGGAAAAGTGTCTTACGGCTCCTGCCAGCGAGCCATGCTTGAAGTCAGCACTTTCCCCTGCACGAGACAGGCAGTGCAGGAAGCATTGCCCAGTTCCTGCCCCAGCGAGGTGGGCCATGATCCCCATTGTTGCCAGGTTGGCTTATCTGCTCCTCAAGGACGGCAGCCTGTGCTTTGTCAGCTCACTGGAACACGGCCACGGAAGTGAGGAGTTAATTCCTATCAACCTTCTTCTGCCCTACAGAGGCCTGTGGCTCGAGGCCTGCCTTTGCTGCTGTTGAGAGGGTGCTGCTGGCACAATGGCCCAGCCAGGAGAAGCTGATTCTTGCCGAACAGAATCGGAAAAAGCACAAAAACACCACCATTACAAGTAAGAATTAAACAGGGGGATGCAATTCTCTGTCCCGCGGTAAAAGGGCTGTTAGGAGCTGAAACCACTGAAAAATAAATATTTCATCTACTTAGGAAAATATTCAGAGAACTCCTTTGCTACTGTTTGCCACCCCACATTTAATAGTAATAGCTGCAGGGGTTGGGAGGTCCTCAAAGCTTGCCCGATGTTGTGTAGTGAGGTCTGATCTCTTCTGTCTGGCTGGGGAAGTTTGGCACATCTGCAGCACCAGACAAATAAATACAGGCAGTAAAGATTGTTGCTTGGCCAGAGCTCAACTAGCACACTCTTACTTTGAGATAAACACCCTTCCTTTTCTCTCTGGGCAGAAAATACACTGGATATTCTCTACAACTTCGCAAACTGCTCAGGGTTTCACCTGGTCTTTGGACTCAATGCCTTGCTGAGGAAAGGGGGCTTGCAGTGGGACAGCTCGAATGCCCAGACACTGCTGGACTACTGTGCTTCCCAGAGGTACAACATCTCCTGGGAGCTCGGGAATGGTAAGTGCTTGTTGGCCAGGCCATCTGTCACCTAGAAAAGTATCACCAGAACGTACGGGCTGGTAACTTTGGATGTTTTGGAGGATGGCACATAAAGGCAAGAGACATTAAGGTCTTAATTTGCAGAGGGATTTTACAAGAAGACACAATGAATGAGCAAATTTAGATGATTTTGCTGCTCCTACCCAGGCTTTGAGATGAGGTGAATGATGTCCCACAAGGTGCAGGATGTCACCTATGGCTGGGACAGAGTGCTGGAGAGCAGCATCCTCTATCCCTTGAGCTTTTGGTTTCATGCTCACCTGCATCTCACCCACACCATGCCAGGTCAGGCAAAGCCTTAGGGGACTAGTGCTTCCCATGTGGATGGAGCTGCCCTATTTTGTGCCCCAGAAACAGAATGGGGTGTTGACGTGCATGTGTCTTCCCCAGAGCCAAACAGCTTCAGGAAGAAATCTGGCATCCACATTGATGGCTTCCAGCTGGGGCAAGATTTTATTCACTTACGCCAACTGCTGAATAACTATCCTCTCTACCAGCACGCCAAGCTCTATGGCCCTGATGTCGGGCAGCCCCGAAAGCACACGCAGAAACTGCTGAGAAGGTAGGGGTATGAGGTTCCAGCAGCACTCCTTGGGGTGGGGCAGGTGTGGAGAATTGTGGTTTGTCTGCCTCTAGATGCAAGAGGCATTAAGAGGCTTCAAGGCAGGCATTGAACAATTTTTTGTCCCTTGAGTGACGACAACTAAAATCTTACCTGCATACTCAGTCAGGTGAAACTCAGTTGCTGGCAGTATATCAGTGGTACACACTGTTTTTCCACTGAGCACTGGCTCTAGGGTTGTGCTTACAAAGGCTTTTAGCATGAGAAACATGTGTTACACAAAAGTCAATTCATCCTCCCAGCAACCATCTGAAGCAGCCAGGCTTCCCAAAGCCTGCTGAAAAGCCATGGCAAGCCTGGCCCCCAAGCACTCAGCATAAGTACTGCCAGCTGTAGGGAGAGGGGAGGGCTGTGCATGGCATTGCACTGGTGGGGGGGGCCATGACCCATCACTGGTACTGCTAACCCCCTGCTCTCCACCATTCCCTCTGGTTGCAGCTTCCTGAAATCAGGAGGGAAGGTGATCGACTCTGTCACGTGGCACCAGTAAGTACCCCTTGGATAGCACTGTCACTCTGATTATTGCCTTGTTTTCTTTAAAAAATGCCAATTTGAACAGAATTATCAATCTCAACAGAAAAGAGGGGGATGAAATGCCCCTTTTGACAGTTTCTTTGGGGCCTCTCCACGAATTTTTCTGCTCAGAATAAGAGACGAATTGAGAGAGTGTGTTAGAGAAATGTTGAAGCCTCCAAAGGGTCCGGAGACCCAAAAGCAGCGGCGGGGGTTGTCACATAAGCCCAGCAGTGGGGAATGCAACGTGTGCAAGATGACAATTTTGTTTGCTCTATTTACGTCTAATTGATATAAAGGAAAAACCCTGCAGGTCTGGCTGACCCTTGTTCATGGAGAAGTGCCAGCAGCTCCTCCTGCTCCCTTGAGTTTGTTCTCTTGAGTCATGTCAACTGATGTGTGGGTAACTCACCCTCAGATCCTACACGCAGTGCAAACAGCACTGGCACCTGGCCCTTAGCTCCTGTGTAGTGACTTTGGTTTGTAGGTTTGAAGTGCTTATGGGGGCAGTGGGGTAAACTGACCCCAGGCCCATGAACTCCACATATTTGAAAGTAATTTCCATGTGAAGGCAGCTGTCTTTCCAGAGTAAAAAGCAGGAAATTGACATGCAGCAGTCAGACAGCAGTGGGAAAATATGTACATACTAATTTCTTATATAGATGTATACATGCATCAATTATCTACGTACTTTGAGCTGCTAGAAAGGAAAGAAACAACTCCTTTCCCCTTCCTGGGCTGCTCTTTACTAATTTAGGATTATCAGGTCTTAGCTTCCTCTTGTGGCTGGAAGCCTTCAGCTATTTTTGGTAGGACTGAGTGATAGCAGGATAAAAGGCAAAAACCACAGGGATCCCAATTTATTTGGACAAACTAGACTTAGGAACTCCTCTGCTCATGATGGAGGGCAACCTTCACACCATAGGGATGCCCACATTCCAGCTCCCTCCAAGTAGCCAAAATATTCCAGCAGATGGACAGATGCTGTGATCTGGTATTTTTTAATATATAACTTGATAGAGTAAAGCAAATAAGCACACAGGAGTGCTGGACTCCTCAACAAGAGAAGATTTACAGAAGCCAGCTCTTGGTGATATTTTCCTTATTCTTAATGAGTAGGTGCAAACAAACCTATTACTTCTGCTGGTGGAAATTTCTGTGGTATTCTGCATCCATCGAGATAATTATATCTGGAAGTCCCTTAAATACAAGTGGCAGACCTACACATTTGGAGAACAAAAAACTAAAAAGCACTGGACAGAAAAATTGTGCTGTGGATAATTGTACCAATAAAGTGAATGCTTTCAGTGGTATTTTGTACCACTGGTGCTATTTTTCCCTAATTTTGGCTATGTTTTTTTCCCCCCATTTTCAGTTACTATGTGAATGGACGGAGTGCAACAAGGGGGGATTTCTTGAGCCCTGAAGTGCTGGATACCTTTGCCACAGCTATATATGAAGTCCTGGAGGTGCCTTGTCCTGTTCAATCATTCCCGTGTTCAGTTTCCAGGGCATTAGCAGAGAATCTAAAATAAAGCACCATTTCATACTAGCAATAAACAGGGATACTTAAAGCTTGAGTTCTACTAACATTGTATATAAAAAACACCAAAAAATTAACAATACTAGCAGTAAATGAGCTCCAACAATTTGCCATGCAGCAAACATGGTGCCAGATGCATCACAAACATACAATATTCTCATTTACTGATAGAGTAATTACTCGGGGATTTTATCCCATCCCCCTGATGCATTTGTTTTTGTATTTTGAGATCCTGAGAACATTAGAAATTAGAATATAGCACTATTCAGCACAAGAAGAATTATGGGACCCATAATTCTTTCATTTTAGTGATGTTTGCCCTGTTTTACACGGCTAGCAAGTTTGGACTTTTTCTGGGGGGATGTAAATCTATTTCTAGTCCTTTTGATCCAAATTTCTGTGACATCGCATCTCAGGGTGTTATCCCTTAAATGCAAACACCCTAAGTAAACCTTTGGCTAAAGAATAACATTTTGCTTATTTCACTAGCCAAAAAGACCTAATTGTTATCTCTTTCTCTTCTTTCCTAATCCACCCTGGCCAGATTGTAGGTCGGACTGTGCCAGGCAAGAAGGTGTGGCTGGGAGAGACAAGCTCTGCCTATGGAGGAGGAGCTCCCAGATTGTCTAACACTTATGTTGCTGGCTTTATGTGAGTACTGTGTCCCAGGTGTGGGGAAATTACATATTTTGCCAGCTGAATGGGGCTACCCCACAGGAGGAATGTGGCTTCCTCAGGCTTCCTGGGAAGTGTGGGGTATTATTTTTTTCCATCCTATAAGACATGATGACTTTTTATCAGGGCCTGGTGAGCCAGCAAGTCAAAGTCTGATAAAGACAGGCAACCTTGGTGTTGGTGTGATTATTTCTCTCAGAGTTCAGAGCATTGGCCAGTTCAGGAGAATTTGCTGCCATTCCTTGTTTCCACCACCTACAAAAAGGGGAATGGAGTATCTGTTCCCACCAACTTGAACTTTAAGAGACGGTCTGAAACTATTTTTTAAATGTAATCAATGCAAGAATTGAAATTAGTTGTGTGTTTTTAAGGAAGTCAGCATCACACACTCATTTTTGCTTTCCTGCTTCCTGAGCTGGTTGGAGAGAAGCAACAAGGTACAGTTGAGGCCAGCACTTTCACCTGAGTTATATTTGTCTCATGTTTTGGCAGGTGGTTGGACAAACTCGGGCTTTCAGCCAGGCAGGGGATTGATGTGGTGATGAGACAGGTTTTCTTCGGGGCAGGGACCTACCACCTGGTGGATGCCAACTTTGAGCCTTTGCCGGTACGTACACAACACCCCTGAAGCACCTCGGCACAGGCAACACTGTGTGGAGGGACAAGCCAGCTATTTTAACAACACCTTTTTTTTGCTTGGGTGGTCGCAGGTATTCTTGCACCCAAAGTTATCTCATGTTCCACTATGGGTTAATTTATTGTGGATGCACACGTGATATTTACTCCCAACTTCAGGGCTGCAGCCGGTTCGGCAGAGCAGAAACTGATTTGTGGGACATGATGTTCTGGTTTGTACACAGGAGCCACTGGAGCTCGCAAGGCTTTCCTGGATGGCCTGTTTTGGTTTGACTACTCCTCAGATGAGTAACAAGTAGTTTATAAACAGAAGTGAAAAGAGATATCAAAATAAATTATATTCCACGTTAAAACCAGGCCAACATGAAGTCAAGACTCAAGGATTATATGAGCATATTCTTCTTACAGTGGTGGCTTAAGGATAATTAAATTGAAATGTATTTAGTATAGTTAGATTTATTAGGAAATGACATTTTGCTGTGACGAAACTTCATTATATGAACGATATAATTGTTCCTGCACATATGGCACATTTCTTTGTACTACCAGCACTTAGACTGGGGTGAGAGGACAGCATCTTCCTTTTTAGCTTTCCTCTCAATTTTCTGGTTCCAAATTGTGATTTTCACATGTGGTCATAGAGCCAGCCTGAAAGAATACCCAGCATACAGGGATTTTCCATCCTATTTGCTCATCTGTTTCCTATGCCAGAGGCTTTGGGCTTCTCATTCCCTCATTTAAAACAGATTTAATTTGGACTGAAACTGTGTGCCTTGCTCCTCACCTACAGGCAGTACAGATGCTAACCGAGCCAATAATGCTTCAGAGGCAGGGAAATCCAAACCCAGGTGCATCAGCTGTAGTTAGCACAGAAGTGAGGAAGCACATCAGTGTCAGAAGGCTGCACTTCCTTGCAGAGGGGTTGAGCATGAAGGTTGATAGGAAAAGTAATTTCCTGGGCTTGTGGTGAGTGAGATGAGGAACACAGCATTTTCCTCCTAGGAAAACCTCAAAGAAAACAGATGAGCTGGGAGAAGCTCTCTAAAAGCCTGGAAAGACGTGGGAAAAATGAGTCTGCACTGGGCACTGTCCTGCTCTGAGATATCATCCTGGAGTGTCAGAGGATACACTAGTGACTTGGGTTCAGAAATCAATCCTGAGACCTGTTCAAAAGTACAATGTTAATGAAAGGGATTAATGTTTAGGAGCTTCTTCCTGGTGTTGCACCTGTGCCTTAGGTACAAGCTTTCCTGCAGGAAGGGCAGCTCACACCCTTGCATTGAGCCCCAAGGCTCTCTGTATCTTGCAGAAGGGCGTTTCCAAAATGCAAACAATCTCTCCCTCACACAGTTCTGAGAGTTGTGTATGAAGGTAGCTTGCAAACACAGCTGCTCTCAGGCAGAGCTTCCCTTTTAGCTGTGGTATTCATGTGAATTTAAGTCGATGTGGTGAAAAGTTTGGTAAAGCAAAAAGCTATGGGGGGAAAACCCCTTGAAATGAGCTTCAACATGAAGGTTAAACCGAGCACTGTGTGGAGCACCTGGCACGTACACAGATGTTTGCACGTGTTTTTGTGCTTCCCAGGATTACTGGCTCTCACTGCTCTACAAGAAGCTGGTGGGTACCAAGGTGCTGCAGGTCGGCCTGGCAGGAGCTGACAAGAGGAAGCTCCGTGTCTACCTCCACTGCACGAACAGCCTCAAGTAAGCCTCCAGAAAGGGCAAAACATCCCAGAAACCAAGTCCGCAGCCACCCCTGGGCCAGCCAATGCCATCTGGGACAGAGCAAGGTTGCACATTATTCTGATCCCCACCATCACCTTCTCTTGCCTTGCAGCCCAAAGTACAGAGAAGGGGATGTGACACTGTTTGCCTTAAACCTCTACAACGTTACCCGACATTTGGAGCTACCTGATTACCTATCGAGCAAGCATGTGGATCAGTACCTCTTACTGCCTCATGGCAAAGAGAATATTCTTTCCAGGTAAGTTGCAATTCCTTCAGTCCCTGTGGAAAAGACTGTGAGTAGGCTTAGATGGTCTTTAAAACCTCACCTTATTCATTTTTTTTTGAATTTGAAAGAGGAAAGAAGACGTTACCATTCAGTCATCTAGGGTTTTTTTCAGCGAGATCCAAATTGTATTAAATCAGGTCTACTAAACTCAGGCTGCTGAAAGCTTGATAAGTTATAAGGACATTTACTTGATGTTAATTTGGAGGCTTATCCTAGCAGGCTTCAGTGTTCTGGACCAGCTGCTAAAGTCCTGTTTGTTTTTTTTCTGCACAAGCACAAATATCTTTGTTTCCCAAGTGCTGGCTCCTGATTTACAGCAACATGTTCAGGCTTTGTATGTTGGTGGGGTCTTTTTGTTGTCATTGTTAATGCATCCACAGGGAAAAGATCTGCTTTGTGGACATGAAAGAATATTAATATTTTCAGGAGAAAAATCAATTAAAATTTGTACTTTTCAAAGCCTGCTTAGCTATTGACCTCACTGAAAGTGAAAGGAATGTACTTTTTAATGTGCTTGTGCTACCACTCCCTGCAGTGGGAGTGCTGCAGACGTCTGTGTGTGTGCGCACACATTCGAAGGAAGTTTAGTTTGGCTTTGGGTGAGTTAATGTTTACACTCAGGCCCCGAGCAGTATGTGCCTGATGGCAAACAGAGGACAGCTGCCCAGACAGTCTCTCTGTCCCACTCCAGGTCTATTGAGCTCAATGGCCATGTGCTACGGATGCTGGATGATGAAACACTGCCAGAGCTTGTGGAAAAGCCCCTTGGTCCCGGCAGCCTGCTTGGCCTTCCAGCCTTCTCCTATGGCTTTTATGTTATCAAAAATGCCAAAGCTATTGCTTGCATTTAAGTGGACAACACACACATTCAAGACAAATGTAAAGCATTTGGTTACTAGGGAATTCTAATCCTAGAAATTCACATTTCTACCACAGGATTTAATTCTGGTAAGGGAGGCAAATGTTGCAGCACTAGTACAACCGTGAGCTGGGGAAGATATAAGGTCCCACCGGGTAACTGGTACATGAAAGATCCCAGGAGAATTATCCAGGTAGAACAAGAACAGGAAGGGGCTGGTTTGGCTCTTGATCCAGCCTGTCACCATGCTTGAGTATGGAACCCTTCTCCACACCACGCAGGGAGCTTCTCACACTGCTTGGGGCTCTGCCAGCCCAGGAACTGCAACCTCCCCTCTCCCTCTCGTTTCTGCAAGCGCAGGTCCTAAAGCAGTTTCTACAAAAGCTTTCCCTCAGAAAGGATGAGCGGAGTTTTTATTTGAGCTGTGCAGCTGTGACTTCGCACCATGTGGGGAAGCCTGAGAGGGGGCTGTGGTTGCTGAGGGTGTCTTGGGGCGGATGGTGCGGACACGTAAAGCAAACCAAGGTCAGGGTGCTTGCAGGGGAAAAGGCCTTGCAGAGAAACCAGATCCTCTATTAGATCTGGGGAAACAACCCACATTTTTCTCAAGCTAGGAGTGTTAGTCACAAGATGGAGCTGTGGCTCTGTGCTTTCCAAAGGCGAGTTGTTGATACAAGAAACGCAGGCTGTTCCTGTAGGGTGGTCTACCTCTGCCATCACACACTTCATCCCTGCAAGGGAAGGAGAGGAGCCCACCTGGCCCTGGCAATAACCCTGTGTGTTCGGGGGCTGCACCGTGACTGCTCGTGATTCCTCAACCTGCTCCACTGTACAGGCAGCTCACCTGCAAAGGACTTCCCTGAACCTGCTCCCCAGGGCAACAAAAAGCCTCAGACAGTAGCTGTGGTCTCCTGCATATATTTATTTGCACCTACTTTTCTTGGAGGTATGTAACCCACACCACTCTCAATGCCTTATGCTATATTTATGAGCACGGCAGGGAAGAACAACCCCACACTACTGTACTTCCCTCTCTAAGCTTTAAAAAGATGCTACCAGCTACATGGGGTTTAATGCAGAGCAGGGAACAGTTCTCAATGAGAGGACTTTCAAAACTGATATACTTTTGTAGCTGTGATGAAAACCTGCACACTAAAAAGGTTATACTTGAGTTCAGTGTGTCAAAGGAGCGCGTGCATCCATGGAGCAGATGCATTCTGTGAAGGGTTATGTATCAGGGGGTAACAGATCAGAAAGGAGGAAGGCTGTTTGTTTACACTGTCCAAGTTCCAAAAGAGAAGTGAAGAGAGTATAAGATGGAAAGTCTTACATACAGCCAACATAAAGTTAATAATATATTATTATTATTATTAAAATGTAAATTACAACTAAAACATCAACTTTATTATTTGCCTGGTAGCTTCTTTTTAGAACTTTCCTAAAAACGTTGTTTATTCCAATGCTTTTGAGTTTTGTATTTGAAGATTTTAATTAAAGGGATTTATACAAACTTTTGGCAATCTTCATTTTTTTAAAGACTCCTTTTTGACATGCTGATACCAGGACACTCCCTACTTTACTTTTAGTGGTAACTCCCTGTGCTATGTTTTGTTATCAACATGAGTACCCAAGTACACAAAAATGAGAGAACTCCTGTGCGGGTTGGTGTGTTTCAATCGTGTTGGCCCTCTAGTCCACCCCGTGTGACTCAGACCCGACGTGTGCTGGGGACTGGCACAGGAGAACTGCCAGGAGGGGCCTGGTATGCAAATGACAGCTGCTGCCAACCATGTCTCCTTCTCTGAGCCTCATGGTGGGGTGGGGAGGTTTGATTTACAGCTCTGTAACCACCTTTCTCTTTAGGAAGTGTTGCACATCAAGCTAATAGCTACTGTTAGCTCTATACAGTGAAGGAGGCACATAAAGTGCAGGGAATGGGAAAGATGCTGGATCCCAGCACTTCAAGGAAGCTGTGGTCTGAAACAGAGATGAACATCACCCTCACAGGACAAATGTCTGCCCCACCTTTACCCCTGGCACTTTTATTCCTCTGTGAATGTTGTAAACCTTGGTGTACAAATTGTGTACACTTATTTGAGAACAAGAAGAATCATATCTCACACTCATTCCAATTTGCTTTTGCCCTTTCATCTCTGGAGGTCGGATTACTCATAGATTTGCTATAAATCAGTTCCTGGAAGGTGGAGTAAGTTGCATCACACTTTGGTACAGGGGTCATTTGGTGCATGTAAATATAAGGAAACTAATAATTTCTATAGATTCAGGGACATTTTGACCATGAACTCAGATTCGAGATAAATAGCTGGGCTTTATTAGTCTGAAATGAGCGATTATCTTTCAGTGAAGGGCCAGACCACTTTATTATGAATATAAATACAGTGGCAGTAACTGTATAAGTTTACTTTGTACGAGTTTACTTTTCTGGTCGACTTCCAGGAGCTCCTTAAAAATTTTCTTCAGACAGTCCAGGGTTTCCTTGCCACAACACATAAGAAAAACCCAAAAGCAGTGTCTGTAGATGAGCATCCACCTGGTAGCAACCAGAGCATCCATGTTCCTACAGACGTAGCAGGCGAGAGGCTGTGGGGATTCATTGCCAGGACTCACTATTCAAAAACATCTCAGGGACTTGTCTATATCTAAATAAAGCCCATTATGACCTTAGCAGTGTGAAATGGAGCCTAGATTATTAGTTACTCTTCATCAGAGCTGAGCAACTCTTTCCTTTATGGTCCTGTGCAAATCAGTTTACTGCTGTGGAGAACTGCTCATTAAAACAACAAATGGTAAAACATTAAAGTCACTTCTCCATTGCTTTCATATTTCACTTCCTCCTGCTAGTCAGCATCTTGGGAAATTAAAGCTCAAAATGGTTTTCATTGTTTTCTATCAGTGTGTGAGTCGTTCAAGCTGAAAGAAGTGTGTAACTGAAAAAAATGTAAACTCTACAGGGACAATGAACCCTCCAAGGAATCTTTCAGCAGCAGATCTGGGGACATTTTGACACTGAAACCATGCCACGCAAAGTAAAGGTTTTATGGCTCTGTCCTCTGCTCTCTGGTTTGTGCAATAACTCATAAATTGGTGTTACGACCCTGAGGGTGAGCAACTGAGGCTCTTGATAAAGGGTTCATTGGGGTGGATAAGAGTGAAATGACACTTGAATGACCAGTGTTTATAACAGCAGGTTTAGTTTAGAATGATGGAAAGGAGGTATGCAGCTGTTTCGGTTATCATCTATAAAAAATACAATAATAGAAAAGTATAAAGATACCATTTAAGAAAACATATAAGGAAGAAAAGACAAGATAGTGGAGAAGATGAAAGGAATGAGAAGAATGTGCCTTTACAAACTGTGAGTCTACCTGTAGAAAAAGCTAGATATTGATAGGTGAAAGAAGCAAGGGGATTAACAATAAATTTCAGAGGAACGCTACTCCTCTGTAATGAATATAATTGACACAGACTTGCTCATCTAAGGCCTGTTAAATTCCTGGACCTAGAGATACAAAGGAAGGGGGGGGAAGGGGATATTGTACATATTAGAAGGGGATACATATTAGGTCATCTGGACAATCTGTACCTCGCAGGTACCTCAGTCAGTGGGGAAAGGAGAAGGGAAGAGGGTCACACGGCCGGGTTTAAAATGAAGCTATGTCCTCCAACAACTTGAGAGATGCCAGGAGGCCCCATGGCTTCTCCCTTTATTTGAATAAATTTAGAGTACTTATCTATCTCCTTTTTGGTCATAAACCTCAGGTGCTGTGATTTTTTTCTGCACAGATAACACCATCTGTGGACCCAGCAACAAGACTTGATTGATGCATCAAATTTTCATGTGTGATGATCGCATTCTTGATCCATAGGATGGGGGAAGCCCCTGAAACATTAGGTTCAATGGGTTAATACACAGTCTGGTTCAGGTGGGAATGCCCAGGTACCTCCCCCTGTTGCTTAGCTAAGGTGGGTTTGTTGTGGCCGCCTGGGCTGCTCTTATGCAGGCCCGATGTTTCCCAACACACACCCCAAGCCCTCACCTCCTCCCCTCCGGCTCGGGGTGTGCAAACCGGGCCTCAGCCAAGCGCCCGCTGCTTTTGCAACTCGCCGATTGTTGGAGCCATTAACCCTCAGCATTTCAGTCCCTCACACAGATGGCGGGAGAAGTGAGTGAGCCAGAAGAAATACGCAAACTCTGATTTTTTTTTAATTTTATTTTTTTTAATTACCTACAGTGGGGAAAGGTCTTGCAGATGACACGTACGCTAAGAACGACCACGTCAAGTTTCGGGGACGGGGACCTCACGGAGACCACCCCAACCCCACAGGCCTGAGGGCGCCNCTCCGTGGCCTCCCGTTCCGCGCTGAGCCCGCCCGCGGGTTTGTCTCCCCGCAGGGACGTGGCTGCTGTACCTGCCGTGTACGTGGAGCATCGGGCTGGCGGCCGCGCCCGGCTGCCTCCCGGACTGGCGCATGCTGTCGCTGTTCGGCGTGGGAGCCGTGCTCATGCGAGGGGCCGGCTGCACCATCAATGACATGTGGGACCGCGACTATGACAGACAGGTAGCGAACCGGGGGGCCGGGCCGCTCACACGAGCGTGCGGTGACAGGACAAGGGGGCACGGCTTCAGAGTGAAAGAGTAGGTGTAGATTAGACGTTAGGAAGAAATTCTTCACTCTGAGGAGGGTGAGGCATTGGGACCGGTTGCCCAGAGAAGTTTTAGGTAGCCCATCGCCCGAAGTGTCCAAGACCAAGTTGGATGGGGCTGCGAATAACGTAGTTTAGTGAAAAGTGTCCCTGCTCACAGCAGGAGAGCTGGTGTTTAAGGTGACCTTCCAACCCAAGGTCTTCTGTGATTCAGTGACCCAAGCACGTGCCCATCATCATCTCCATCATCACAGAATCAACAGAATGTGTGGGGTTGGAAGGGATCTCAGGAGATGGTCTAGTTCAACCTCCCTGCCGAGGCCAACTCACCTAGAGGAGGTGACACAGGAGCGCATCCAAGTGGGTTTGGAATGTCTGCGGGGGGAAGACTCCACTTCATAGATGCTGTTTATTCTTAGCCGAGCACCAGGGATCCTGAAAGCACTGAATTGCATGAACATCGCCAGTGATTCCTTACTGAGTGTAGGCTCCAGGTTCAGAGATTCCTTCATGCTTGTGTCTGAAATACACACGATTAATTTGTCTACATTTCCTCCAAAAATAGTAGGAAATGTTTTATTTCATATGACATTTCTCTGTCCAGGACTGTAATAAGTCTTCTAGAATACTCATCTCTGTGTAAGATAAAATACATGCTGTTGTCAGCTGTAGGCAGTACCTGATCAAGTTTATTTCTCAACCTTGTTTTTCAGGACAGAACAAACCAAGGAAAAATTTTTTGCTATACTTGCTGTTACGATCTATCCAAGAATGACTTTTTTTTTTTTCCTTAATTTTAGGAGCGGTGTTTCCTTGTATTGTCGTATTGTTAATTCTGGCTGTTCAGAGTATCGTGCCCAACCCTGAGCTAATCCCCCTTCTGTTATGTTCCTTTTTTCAATTATCATCTCCCTTTTGTTCAGAAGAGGCAAATGAGCAAAAGGCAGTGCCTAGTGTCAGATTTTGAAATCTGCACAGGCTTGGAGGAGAATATTCTGGTGATGCATCACTGTTTGCTCCTCCTGTGTTTTGTTCCTATATTTTGGGGTTTGGGTTTTGGCCCTGCAAGATATAGAATAATGAGCCAGTGCAGTGTCTTACGTTCTTAGTATGACACTTGTATTTGTGCTGTTGGGAAGGTGGGGAATTGGGGTGGGGTTTATGGCAGCTTTGGATGGTTTAGGGTTTGGAAGGTGTAAACAACTACATATGCTAAACCGATTTGATGTGGGAGTGTGAAAAGTAAGAGGGAATTTCAATATAATGATTTAATTTATGCATTATGTGATGTGATCAGATGGAAAGTTTTAAAAATTGCCTTCACAGCTTCTTCTGGGGTACCTTAAAAGGCTGCCTGCAACACAAGTGCCATAGAGGCCAGGCCTACAGCAGGATGTTGGCTGGTATAGGTGGTGGTGGTTTGGGGTTTAGATTTTGTGTAACTGGTTATTTGGGACATGTTTTCTTTAAGTGAAATGTCCGATGTTTGGTTGCACTGTGCAGTGAAATATGTCACAGGTATGTTAAGTGCATGTTTAAACTCCAAATGCAGTATTTGGTGTTAACATAACCTGATGGCAGGGGAGAGAACCAGCTGAAAGATTTTATTTAAATTCACATTATTCAAGCATAGGCAAGATATCTTATATGTACATAATATTCTGTAAAAAGTTGGTTTTTGAACCTCTTTGAATAGATTTGATGCCATTTTCATCAACATGCACAATTTCATGGAATTGTTAGGGTTGAAAGGCACCTCTGGGGATCATCCAAGGCATGGTCTCCTTGGAGCAGGTGACACAGGAGCACGTCCAGGTGGGTTTGGAATGACTCCAGAGAGGGAGACTCTACGACCCCCCTGGGCAGCTGTTCCAGGGCTCTGCCACCCTCAGTGTAAATAAGTTCTTCCTCATGTTGAGGTGAAATTCAGTCATTTTGGGTTTTTTTGGCATTGGTCACCTTTGGCAAGTAACTCACCATTCATTTATTTTAACTTTTTTCTTTCTTCAGTTTACCTTGTATGATTTAGTGTTCCAGAGTTTCTAAACTCCACTGTATCCCAGCTGGGATTAAATTAATTGTCTTTTCACAGCCGTTAACCCCACATCATGGGACTGGATTCTGAAAATACCATTAGAGAGAAGCAAAAGTAAACAACAAAATTAGGGCACTTTCATTTCTCTTCAGAAAATAGGAAACAAACATTGTGAATTGCCCATCAGTTACAGATGTACCTAGCGGTAATATTATTTCCTTTTTTTAGGTTGCAAGGACAGCAAGCAGACCCCTGGCAGCTGGAGATATCTCCACTTTCCAGTCCTTGGTTTTTCTTGGGGGACAGCTCAGCCTGGCACTCTGTGTGCTTCTGTGTCTGAATTATTACAGGTGATGTATGAGTTACCTTCTGGGTTTTAAAGTCTGGTTCTGGGTTCTGAGTTTTAACACAGAGATTTTGAGTAGAAAAGGTGTTTGGGGCAGGGGGAGGAGGTTATTAGTCATGGAATTGTAATAGAAAGAAAAACAATTAGGTCAGTCCTGTGTACAACTCCTGCAATGCTGCACTACTTCTACTAATCTAGTCTGGCAAACAATAAGCCTCTTGGTACCTTTTACAGTATCATTCTGGGAGCAGCCTCTTTATCCCTTGTGATCACCTACCCTCTGATGAAGAGAATAACATACTGGCCGCAGCTAGTTTTGGGTGAGATGGAAATATTTTTTCTATTTTTTTTAATTTCAGCTGTAGTTTTTGGGGTGTTTTATAAATTAATCCTTGAGCTTTAGCAATCTTTTTATCTTTTTATCACTTTACATCAAAATAGAAATACTTTACAGAAAAAGCTCTGTTGTGTCACAAGCTTCTTAATTTATCACAGGCATCAGAGTTGATGTGTGCCTTTGGGTCTTTTTTTTTTCTTTTTTGGTTAGAAATCAGTTCCTTTTTTTGATGGAGTGATAGGTGGAAGAGAAGGAGGAAGGAAATAAATATTTGTCATTTGAGAATAAGCTATAGTTTTGGGGTTATTTCAAAACACTTCTTAAATACAGATTTGTCTGTATAGCATTTTCGTCTTCTGCTTCTAAAATAACTCCTGAACAGATACTGATGGTGCTTGTATTTCACGCTGAGCTACTAAAACATACCTGTTTATATTGGCTCTCTCATTACAGCTGTCTTCAGGGTTGTTTTTTTTTACCAAAATTGTCATTTTCAGCCTAGAGGTACCATAGTTGGCTGCTGTGTACTGTTTTGCTGACATCTTTTGTTACACTGACATCTGAGCATTTTACCTTCAAACCTGTTGTTTGAGTATTCTGGAATAGGTTTGTGCAAATGTTTCCCTACACTAATGAAGTAAAAATCAAATTAGGGAAAAATGTGTAACATATGTATTTTTCCTTGCATATCCAGAGTATTTAATGTGAAATTATTTCTATTTATAACCTGCCTGAAAATAAGTGGTAGAAAAATAGAGATGATGGTATTATTCAAAAAGCTGCTGATTTGATACACTCTCAAAGAAATAATATTTAATAGCTCCTTCTTGTAACTATATATTTTTTTTTAATTCTCTTAATGTTTTTAGGACTTACATTTAATTGGGGAGCCCTTCTTGGCTGGTCTGCCATCAAAGGGTCGTGTGAGTGGTCTGTGTGTTTGCCCTTGTACTTTGCTGGAGTCATGTGGACACTGGTGTATGACACCATTTATGCACATCAGGTAGGGTAACAGGGAGACATTCCAGGTACCTGTGTTTAAGCACACAAGTTTGTGTGTTTTGTTTACAAATTTGTTGTCAGATAGCAGAACTAACCTCTTGCAGTTCTTCACCCATAGCTGAGCTGAAGCAGCACCAAAGAAGTCCCAGCCCTTCAATGTTTTATTGCTGTTTGCCTCTTACAAATCAGGTGGAAAAATGGAAGTACAATCCCCTTTGTCCTCTTGTGCTTTTGCATTGTGTAAATAACTTTGACATTTGTATTGTTTTTTTTTTTTTTCTTCAACTCTAAGACCAACTTTCTCATTTAAATTTTCATGTGGGGACCTACAACTGTCTTTAAATTGGGTTCCTAATAAGAAGCATTGGAAATTTAAGCAAGTCCCCTGTTTTTGGTTTTGTTTTGTTTTTTTTTTTTTTCTTATGAAGTGGCATTGGATTGTGGATTTTGTGGTGATTCATCTTTTCATTCCAGGACAAGAGGGACGACATCATGATTGGTGTGAAGTCAACTGCATTGCAGTTCAAGGAGGACACGAAGCAGTGGCTCAGTGGCTTCAGCCTGGCCATGCTCCTGGGTTTGTGTGTGGCAGGGATGAATTGCAACCAAACCTTCCCATATTACTCAGCTGTGGCTGCCGTAGGGGCTCACCTAGCACACCAGGTTTGGTGGCTTTATTTATATTTTTAACATGTGGAAGTTCTTACTAAGAAGTCAGAGGGCTTTTCAACCCCCATCAATTCATGAGCTACCCATGAAAAACAGTTCCTCTAAAGAACTAAAATCTTCTGACAATAAGCTTGGTCTTCTTTCACTTCTTTTCTCTTCAAAAGTACCCTTTGCTGACCTTTTGGTTGAGGAGACCTTCAGTCCTTACCACAATCAGTGGAGTACTGAGTTTCAGTCTGAGTCCTGATCAACTGAGTAACCAACAGAAGTGCCACACATTAATTGGTTTGGTTTTTGAAAGGGTTTTCTTCTCAGTGCCAGCAGCAGCTGCTACTAGATCCACCTCAACGTGCTGCAAAATACTGTGGTGTTGACTCTTCTGATTCAGATCTTCCAATGTCTGGCATACCTAATAGCAGATGTCAATATTACAATTTTATGCTAATTGTCAGTTCTAAAGAATTCTCTTTATAGCAGAGGACAGTCCAGTTCTGTCTTGTAGTTCCATTTGTTTATATTTTTTTAATGAATAACAGAAAGAAAGAAATTAGCTTTGTCAGGAGTTTTGCAGAGAGGATCTTGTTACCTTTTTCTTTCTGAATCCTAAGAACTATTACACAGTCTTACAGTAAGTGACAAGTGAGTCTATTCAAAAATTAATTGCTGGTCGTGGGAGATAAGTGATGGCAGAAGTTTGTGTATTGCAAGTAATAAAACCATTGCTAGTCTGAGCAGTTAAATCTGGTAATGTGGGATTTTTTATAAAGCACGTTGGCCATAATATTGCATTTTGATGGGTGAAGCTCATGCAAGTAATGGATGTTAAACATACCTCTGAGTAAGAGAATTCTTGTGGTGATGTAGTCTGGCTAGAAATGAAAATGTATGAGGCAAGGAATACTACATCCATCCACTGCATGATCATTTACAGTTTGAGCTGTCAGAGAGCCTTTATGCTGTAGTTTTGGCATAAATGCAAACCACTTTTAAGCATCTTTGTAAGAGAGGATGCAGACTAATGAGTGTGATGAAGAATTCACAGTTGTGTGGACTGCCAAAGCCACAAGAGCAGAACTGTTCTGTGTACCACAGAGTAGCTTGTTTTTGAAAGATTA
Source organism: Regulus satrapa (assembly GCA_013396955.1). Lineage (NCBI taxonomy): Eukaryota > Metazoa > Chordata > Aves > Passeriformes > Regulidae > Regulus > Regulus satrapa. Next base: position 33,513 of record VWZN01013663.1, read on the forward strand.
TTTTGATATTAGTTCTGCTTAAACATTTTCATGCTTATCTTCATGTTCAAGATTTCTGATAGTGTCCTTAAGTGAGTTTAGAAAGCTGAGTAAGATGCTTGAGGTACCAGGGTTTCCAAGATTTCCTTGATTCACTGAATTTTTGCCTGAGGCAGAGGAATTTGGGTCATGGTGATGTCAAATTATATCCCTCTCAAGAAGTGTACCAACAGAAATAAAACATCTTTTACTTTCCTAGTGTTTCTGAAATAATAGCTTGGCTGCTGTTGAGTTTAATTTGTCAGTTCAGTGTTTCAAGTTCCCAGTGTCTGAGGAGCTGATCGATTCTTAAGGGTGTGAATCACATCATATATTAGAAGCTTGTGAAGACTGTTTTTGATTATTTGACCAGAATCCAGCCCCGATTTCTCTCTACAACTGCAAATGAAACCGATTTCTTGGGGAAGGTTTCACTTCTTTCAGTCAAATACTTTCTGTTTTAACTTTTTCAAAGGCTGAAGTGTAAGGTCTGAGGTTTTAGGAACTCCTTCTCCGTTATTTTTTCACTCATTTTGCTCAACATTTCCTCTCGTTATAGTTCTCAAGACTTTTGCACCAAATTTTGATTTTGGGAATATTTTTCAGCAAATTTGCTCTTGCTAACTTGTGGGGTTTGGTTTGGTTTGGTTTGGTTTGGTTTTTGTGTGGGGGGTGGTGGTGTTCTTTTGTTTTTTTGCTTTTAGTTGTGACTCACAGCAGAGAGCTGCCATGCTGGGTAAGCCAAGCCTTGCTTCAGGCTGCTGTTGCAGGTGTCCTGGTTCTTGTTTGGAAGGGAATTGCATGAACTTGATTAAGAGCAAGTCCTGAAACCAGCCCTGTGTGGCAAGGCAGAGCCTGGCAGTTCCCTGTGCTTTTCAGTTACCTTTGTTCACTGCTGGCTCTCCAGTGCCTTGTCTCTACTGAAACATGGAACAACATCCTGCAGCAGAGATGGAAAAATGCATTGTTTTTTATTTAAAGTTAAATTGAAGAATTAGGTGGCAACCTACTGAGGAAACTCTCAGAGAGACTTACATGCCCAGATATTTTTGCACTTTTAAATATCAAAGCCGACATGCCAGTAACTGAACTGTTTATATAGTCTTCCACTGAGATGGTCTAGGAATCATGATCATAGGAGATCCTTGACTTTTCTGCAGTATGTTGAAAAAAATCTGTCAAACAGATTCCAATTATGCAAACAAATTTTTAAAGTATGGAGTATTCCTGTTTCTTGTGGAGATAAGGGTAAACTTTAGAGCTTAAAAATAATTTTTTGAAGTTGCAGATAATTTTGTGATGTGTCAGATATTTTTGAGTCTGTAGAATAATAATTCTCTAATGTATACTGTGCTTTTGCAGATTTACACTTTGGACATAGACAAGCCTGAAGATTGCTGGAAAAAGTTTGCTTCAAATCGTACTGTAGGAATTCTGCTCTTCATAGGGATTGTGCTTGGAAATCTGTGGAAACGGAAAGACTTTAAAAATGTAGAAGAGCCTTCAGAGAACAGATAGTTGAAATCACTATACTGATTTTTAGTCTAACTGAAGTGTAAGTATTGTAAGAAGAAAAACACTTGTAATATAAATATAGCTGCTTTATATTGTTTATTTATAAAAGTTGGTGGAAACATTCTAGTTTCTGTAATCATGCAATTGAGATAATTCTACAATTGAAGTTTTGGAAGGTTATCTGGGAATAACTTCAATCTGCATAGAAGCTCCAAAAATTGAAGCTAATCTGCTGGTCCTGTGTAGTAGCAGCAAACTTCTGTCAAGCTCTGGAGACTGTGAACCCAGGATTTTATATGAAGCAGGTGTCGCTTAATGACAGCATGGGTAAAAATGCAAAGTGGTTTCTGGATGTAAATAAAATCTGGCTGTACATGTTTGATGGTCTGGTTCATGACAAAGGTAATTTTCAGTTTGAGTTGGAGCTTGCTGCATGGCAGAGTTGCAATAACTGTTTTTCTCCTGGGATGTCTAGGAGCAGTCAGGACTCCTAGTGTCCACAAGGAGACAATAGAGAAGTATTTAAAATTTTCTGCTCTTGCAGTGATTGCTGCAGCAGGTGCTTTCCATGTGAAAAGAACAGGCTTCTGCAAAATTGCCTGCACACAGTGAGCTGAGCTTGTTTGTCAGCAGTGGTTTGAACACAGATTAAGGACTGAAAACAAAAACAGAGCAGCCCAGAGCTGCTGCCAAGTGTGTGTGAACATTGGTTGACTCTGGGCTACAAATTTGTCATGCAAACTTTGACACTGACAGATTTTTATTTTTATTTTTCAATTCCGCTTGTTTTGACTTATGCCTACCAGTTTTATTTGTAGTCTTACAGGAAAAACTTGTTTCTAGGGGGATGCCTAGAAATAGCAAGTGCAGGCTAACTAAATGGCCCTTACACGGAAATTGTTCTTAAATAGGGTTTAGATTTTTGGGTGGAGAAAGTATGAAGAAAAGTAGTTTAATGATGAAAACCAATATGTTTCTGATCAGTTATGTGACTTAGCTGCATTTTGTAGAGGAGGAATTGGATGCATCCAACTTAGAATTGAACTTTGTTTATTAGCTATTTACTAGTAATTAAAAAGTCTTGTAAAATAACTAGTATGGATCAGTTTCTCTGTAGTAGTAGTGTTACTTTAGAGAGGTGGTGGCAGAAGTTATTAATCTGCTTTTAACATACTGAATTGTCTTTAAGTAGCTCAGACTGTGGAAGAACTCACATTTTGTAGTTACTTTGAACCTTCTGGTGTCCTTTGATGACTGCTTGTCACAAGTGTTTGTCTTAAAATGAGGGGAAGAAAAGGTGTTGCCAAATAGAGTAAAATTAAAGTTTCAAAACAATCCTCATGTCCAGAACTTGAAAATAATTTCATGTTTTCTGTGGCAGGTTTCCCAATTCATCTTAATTTCATTTAACACAGATAAGATATAGCTGTATTTTAGGTTCATTGCCTGAAAAACAGGAAGATTTAGGTTCTAGGCTGTAATACTGAGGATATTAAATTAATGAAAATTTTATGATTAATACAAGGAAATAAATACATTTTAAAGTGCAAGAGAGGTAAAGACTACTGGGGTGTTAATTGTGGGAGCATTTTATGATTAATACACAGAAATTAATAATTTTTAAAGTGCAGTAGAGATAAAGGCCAAGCTGCTTCCTGGCTAAAACCTTCCTGTTTGGATATACTGGGAGATATATGTGCATCTCCTCCCTTCATTCCCAAGGTATTCTGTTCCAAATCTTCACTAAGACACTCTCTGCTATAATTGGATACAGTTTCTTAAACAGTTTTCAAAATACTCCTATCTCTAAGCATCAGGCTTTTATTAGTGTGCTTTTGCGAACTAAACAACATCCTCTGGAATTTTCTTCTCCACTATCAAACCTTGCCTTTCTCCCCCACTTCCTTTTCCAAGTATTCCTCCACAGGATGTTGAGATAACAAATGCTTTTTTCTGTCAGCAGGAAGGTCAAATTTGCCTAACAGTGGCAAACTGAAACACTGCCAGTTGCCCAGTGAAACAGAAAGTTTTGTACCAACACCAGCTCTTGCCTGTGTGTTGTACTTTGTAGAAGGGTGCAACACCAACTCTTTGTCCAGGAACAGCCCTATAGAAGTAAGGGTGCTACTCCTGCAGGGATAAAGGGAGAGGTTGCCAAGGCATTGGAGCCTGCAGGATCTTTGCCTTAGAAGCCTGCTCCACAGGGGAGCTCTCACACTCCCCTTTCCTAGCAAGAAGACTCGTCAGAGTAGGGTCAGCCAGGGCAAACTCTGCCTGGGTTCTGCTGTGGGTATTTCTCGGTAAATATGATGCTGTTAATGGCAGGGGGTCAGTTTCCTCTCCCTCTATTCCCATGTACCTGCTGCAGGAGCTGTGCTGTGCAAACAGCTGGGGTGCCCATGCCAGCAGGCCTGGCTGCCAGGGAGCCTGGCAACACCAGGGCAGCAGGTCAGGCATCTGGCCAGTCACCAGTGACATGAGCTGGAGGAAAAAAAAGGTGCTCCTTTTCTACTTCCACTTTGGCAAAAACTAGGAGAGGGCCGTTAATTGATTTCTAAACACTTCATTGTGCAAATATCAGGAGAGAGCCTCCATTTGACCTTCAAAAGAAAACTGCCAAGAAAAAATGTGCATCTTATCCAGCCATGGATAATGAGAAATGTACTAGCTGAAGGCTCTTGATACACTGAAGAGGTGATTTTGATTTTCTTGTAACACCTCCCTGCATTTTGTGATGGAGGCAAAAGGCCACAGCAAATTTTAACACAGTGTGCTAGATGCAGTACCAGAATAACAAAGAAAATAGAAAAAAAAAATGTTTTTGGAATGTTTTGAATTGGTTTTACAGCATTTTTCTTTTCCTGGAAGACAAACACCTAAAAACACCACTTCCAGGCAGCTGTACAAAAGTGACTTTTTCTGAACAAAGCAGAAAGAGGTCTAATACACTTAAACCGAAACAAAACCAACAACAAAAGAACAGTATTCATGCCAAGTTCAATGTTTTTTAACAATGCAGCTGTAACTTGTGGGGTGGAAATTCCCATCCTAATGCAAAACAAAATCCAAAGTCACCCCTGAATTCTTCCACCTGCAAAACACAGTTCCTCCAACTAGCAGAGCTTCTTGTCTGTGACAGGTACAATAACAAGGAAATATAGCTAATACAAAATAAATAAAATGTACCTAATGTAAGTTCTATCAACTGCGTAAAGAAGAGAACTAAGCCTGTAACAGGTTGTATGTAAGGGCAGTGGGGGACAGCAGTGGCCTGTCCATTCCACAGGACTTTATTTTTTTCCTGCACTGATGTCAAAGCATTCAGAGAGATCAGCGCTGAATGTAAATATCTAAATTTCTGCAAGTCCCTGAAAGGACCTTGTGTGAAGGTGGGAGTGGTCTCATCTCCCAGAGTACAAATGACATGAGAAAACCGCCTCAAGTTACACCGGGAGAGTAACTGGTGTAGACTGGCTTAGACTGGATACAAATTCCTTCACTACAGCAGCCCCTGAGCCTATCAGGGGAACTTCCAGACTAATGCCCTGGAGGAATCTACCACAAGCTTCGAGTATGCCTCAGAGCCCAGGGCGAGACGAAAGCCCGCTCGCATGGTGCCGCGTAGCGCGATGTTAATGTCCGCAGCTGCGTGCGCCTGACTGGCCCGTGTGCCCAGCCCGCCCCCGTTACCCCTATGTGGATAACCCTAGAAAGCTCTGCCATCCCCGTCTCCCCATTGGCCTTTGTACCCCGCTTCTCCGCCCCTGAACTCCCTATAGGTCACTGCCATTTGCCCTGCCCTTGTACTGCCCCTCTGGCCATAGACCATTGGCCCCTGACCCCGTACTTAATCCCAGACCCTCGTGTGCTCCTTCCCTTTCGCCCCGGGAGGTCTTCGGTGTGGTGTCTGTGCTAAACCTCGCTGCAGCTCTCTACTGGAGACCCTGCCCGTCTTTCTTCGCTGCCCTGTGGTGTGAGTAACTGTGGCCCCGTGGTTATCTGTGTTTCCCCGGGTGGCTTTCTGGTAAGACGCTTCAGAGAGGTTGCCGCAGTTCACCATCCGCCTCCCGCTGCCGCCCTTCGCTGAAATGGTGCCCGCGCCTTGGAACGGGCTGCCCAGGGAAATGGTGGAATTCAATCCCGGGAAGTGTTCAAAAGGCGTGAGGTTGTGGCACTTGGGCACGTAGTGGACTCAGTGATCTTAGAGGTATTTTCCAACAAAAGTGTTTTTCTGTGATTTGATATTGAAGGGAAATAATTTTATCTTCAAATTATCAGTGCTCAATGCTCAACTTCACAAGCAGCAGCAAATAGTAACACCAGGGGACGGACTGCTTTGGAGAGAAACTAAAGCACTATTAGGTGGCTGCTTAGTAGAAAAACCTCTGTGTGTTTTATGTTGCCTCTCACGCTGCAGCACAGCCAGATACTCGTCAAACAGATTTTCAGCTTCATCAGGGCTTATTTTCCCCAAATTCTGTCATGCTGTTAACCACTTTTTCAGGGAATACGTATAAATGGAAATAAAAGGACTTGAGAGGAAAATCGAGGAAAGCATAGATTTCATGTAAACCGTAACATGCATTACTGTTGTGCTTTCAAGCATTTGCTGGAAGGCACCTTGAATTTATTTGCTTAGAGTTGGCATGTTCCCTTTTTTCCCCACACTTCTGCCTGCATGACACCACACAGTGGGTGCAGCAAGGCGGTAAAAGAAGGATTTGGCAGACTAGGCTGAAGTGTTGCTTGGTCTGTATCTGTTAGATGAGTGGTGGGAGTTTCCTGCCTCCCTCCTCCTTGAGAGGAAAACTCGGGGCAGAAGGTCAGGGCTGTGTAGGCACAGGTTGTCCCTGGAGCTGCTGGGGCTGAGGTTGCTCTTGGCTAGGTAAAGGGCAGGCTGAAGGTCTGGTGTGCAGTGCATGCCAGCCTACAGAGTTGCCTCCCTTGTTGTCTTTTCATCTGCTGAATGTGCTCGCTATGTGCTCAGCAGGGCTGCTACTAGTGGGTTTTTTTTCATGTGTTGGGTAGGATAGGGAAGTGTTCTCTCACTCCCTCCCATGCCTCTCAGCCCAGCTGTGAGCTGCTGTGCTGCCAGGGTCCTCTGAGATCTTGGGACTTGCACACAGGGAAGCCATCCACATGGGGCAGGTGCAAAGGCAGCGAGTGTTGTATCTGTTGCCTTCAGGCTTTGCTTGAAAAATCGGTGGCAAGAGGGGAAGCGGGAGGCAAAAAATTGCCTTCAAGAATTCAAGATACTCAGTGCTGATTTATTTATGCCGTGTTAAATCAGAAAAACGAAGGTTAAACAGCTGGGTAGCTTCCATCAGAGGTTATAGCCTACGCTTCCATCAGGGTGAGCATGTTGGGTCATGAGACTGCCATGGGAAAGCAAAGCTCTCCTTGGAAGAGGACTTATGACCATGTACATGCAGCAGGTATGGAGCCATACATCTTCCCCATCTTGCACATCATCTCTCCTGGTTCAACTCTCTCAATACCGTCTCCCATCTGTCTTAAAAAACATCATTATTATTAAGTAGTAAAGGCCCTTTTTAATCTGCTGTACAACTTACTCTGCCAAATAACATCAATACATTAAAAATACTAGTTTTCACTCATCAAATACTATTGCAAAATGTGTTGGACGTCCTTCTGCCAATACCTTGGTTAATGCTGGATTAAGTTCATGAGGTGTGGCTGTTCTCTCAGCTCCTGCTTAGGTGTTAAAGCCACGCGTGCCAGATGCAAGGGAAAGCAGAAGGGAAGGTCCATCATTTCCTGCATTGTTCTGGTAGAAGCTAGCATCTTGGGATAAAACTGCCATATAAATGGCCCAGAGCTTGAAGTTAGCCATGGGTCAGCTTGTTCCAAAAAGCCTCTGGAGCTGACCTAAGAGCAGCTGAACTGCTGAGGTTCTCTAGCTTCCCACCACTCTCTGGTGGTGGGGATGGGGACAGGAGGATCTGCACTTGCACCCGCTGGTAGTTGTGTGTGCAGGTGCAACTCAGTGAATTTTTGAGTTAGGCAGTTAATGAAGCAGCAGACTACAAAATGTATTAGTTAGACTGGTCTGTTTGTTCAAAGACTGTTGATTTTTGTTGAGTTTTACTTTAGTTGTTTGTTACCTTGTGAGCTCCAGAGATAAAGCTTGATTCCCAGAGGGCATTATCCTGTAAGTCTTAGTGACCTGGAGAAAGAGTGGCACCACTGAAAGCATGAAAAGGTAGCAAGCCACAGGAAGCAGAAGCTCAGCCAAAAGATGCAGTCTTTCTCACACAAGATGTGGGAAACATCTTGTGACAAACCAACTTGTGTCAGTGCTAGCATGCAACTGTAGAGAGATTTGAAACCACTTTTAGGTCTGATCCACTGTGGCTGAAAGCTGCTGCAAAGCTGGCACATCACAGCCCCTTGGCCCTGGCTGTGAGCTCTACGCTGTGTGCTGGACCTTATGTTTGCTCCCAGCCCCAGCATAATTTTCTGTCTGATCAGCCACCCAAGCAGTGGGTGTGTCCCCACTGTGTGCAGTGTCCCTGGTGTGGGAGACATGAGGCATGTGCAGACATGGGAGCAGCTCTCTGCTTGTTCCAACTGCAATGGCTTCAGTTTTGGTGAGATGTGCACCTGACCCTCAGCTATATTTTTAAGGGCTGTGGAAATTTCCCCCTGCACTTACTCAGCTCCATGATTCTATAGCTTTTACAGTTGCAGGAGTTCCTCTTTTTGCCTGGGCCATTTCAATCTGTGCGAAAGAAGCAAGGTTTGTGGGTAATGTGTTTTTCCACTGAACTGCAGAGACATCTAGAAAAAAGGCTGGTTTCTGATTCAGAAGCCCTTCTCTATGTCTGGAACAGAACCCTGAAACTGTTACTCTGTCTCTGGAAAGGACTGATGGGACCAGAGCTTTGGAGAGAGGCACCTTCCTGTGCCAGGCAGCCTCCCTGACCTGCACAGCAATGGGATTCATGGACCCTCTGTGAGTGAATACACGTCTCAACACTCAAAACACCTTAGTTTGTGTAAATAGCACAAGGCAGCGTGCTGGGGAAGGTGGCTTTGCTCATTTGTGGTCAAATTTGAAGTTGCAGCTTGGACTTGTTTTATGTGCTAGAGAAAACAGGCACGAACACTTACAAGTGAATAGCCCAAACTGGAATAAATTAGTTGTAACTGGTTGTAACTGCTCCATAAAATGCAGTGGTAGACTGTGTAGTCTGTACTTTGTTCTTTGCAGAGAAAGCAATAAGGTGTTATGGGAGATTTTTTTAATCTGTTCTTCTGAACCTTCAGTATGGTATTTACTGTAGTACGTGTTAAATTGGTGGGTATTGATTTCAGCTGAGTTTTTTCCATTGTCTTCTTGGAAAAAAATAATGGAATGGCTTGGTTTGGAAGGGACTTTAAAGATCATTTGGTTTCAAACTTCATGCTGAGGGCAGAGATGCTTTCCACTAGACCACATTACTTGCAGCCCCAACCAGCCTGGCCTTGAATACTTCCAGGGATGGGGCATCCACAGCTTCTCTGGGCAACCTGTGCCACTGCCTCACCGCCCTAACAATGAGAAATTTCTTTGTAATATAATTGAAACCTATCCTCCTTCAGTTCAAAGCAATTCCCCCTTGCTGTGTCCCTACCTGCTCTTTGAAATGTCACTCTCCAGCTCTCTTGTAGCTCCCTTTAGGGTACTGGGAGATTCTCTGAGGTCTCTCTGGAGCCTTTTCTTACCACCTAGAAACACCTAACTGCATTTCAGCTTCCTGTTTCCTTCCCCCCCAGCAGACTCCTGGGCCATGACCCTCATCCAGCCAGCCAGTGGGATGTCAGGAACCTCCTTCTCTGAGGGAGAGTCTACTGATCTACAACTTTTTGCAAACCTCGGTTTCCACAGCCTATTGCAATGTTCTTATGAAAAACACCAACTGCGTAGGATCTAGCCTGGGAGTGGCCAGGCAGCCCTCTTGTAAAGCAGGGACAGACTCAGTTAAACTCTGGAGCTGCTGGAAACCAAGGGAAGCATTTCAAGGCACAGCTCCCTGTTCTTTCAGCAGCAGGACTGGTAAAAGACTTCACTTAAAGCATCCTAAATCCTAGCCTGTTGACAAAGCTGCCATATTGAAGTCTAGCCCAAACATCTCCTTTCCCATTCTTCATAGGGCTGAGAGAGAAGGGAATCTCACCATCAGCACTTCCCATGGGATGCATTGAACTTGTCTTGCTCCTGAGAAAGCAGCCATCCAGAGCCTCTCTGGGATCTCTGCATGCTATGTGCATCCTGCTGGCAAAAAGTGCTGTCCCAGTGCCACAGATTCTCCACAAAAATGTGGAAGTGCTTCAAAAACTGTAATGACTTGCACAGGCATGAGTGACTGCATATTTGGGGCATGTTAGTGCAGAAACTTTAAAGTATTAGTATCTCATACAGGGAAATTTATCCCTGTGTATGGGATATGGGAAGTGCTCAGTTAATTTTACAGTGGCTGGGCTACATGGCTTGTGACAAGCACATAGGGAATGAGTCTAATTTTTATGGAAAGCCTCTATGTGTGGTGTATTTTCTAAGAAAAGAAAACCTAAATGTCTGTCCCGATTAAAGTACATCATTCAGAGCTGCTATCCCCTGAACAGCAACAACATGTGGGCAAAGTTAAGGGCAAAAAACTATAAACATGCAAACACTTTCTTTAGAAAATAATTACTAATCCTGGGAAAAGGAAAAAATAAATGACTGTGTGGTCAGCACATGTTAAGTCTGGTTGTAAGGACAGGGTAGAGCTTCTGACCTCCCCCTTCAAGTTGCCTCCCACTCAGTGAATGTTTTTTATTGCTGCCTACCAATAAGAACATCTGAAGGAGGAGTAAGTTTAGTTTCATCTTCACCAGAACCTCTTTGTGCAGGGTCCCAGCTGGAGAGGAAGCCTGCACTGACCAAGGCTGCTCACCAGGTTAGTTCTCTAAAAGTATGGAAATATTAGTAATTTGTTAGCCTGGGGAGAGTGGGATAATAGTGCCAAAGCAGAGATTTTATTTTCTTTTTTTTCTGCTTAGCACAAAATATAAATCAAACTGTCTGGCAAATCCTACTTGGGGAAGTTAGGTGTCTTTTTAAAAAAACTATGCACAAAAGCTGGATTATGGAGAGTTTGCCTTTGCTTGCTGCTTTCTGATGGTAACACAATTGTATAAATGTGTTGAAGGAATCTGACTGGTGCTTTACTCTGTTTAAACTGGCTGCCCTACCAGGTGGCACTGCTGCGGGCAGGCAGAGGGAAGTTGTGTGTACTTCCCTCTGGACACATACCTGAGACCACCTCCAGCTCTGTTCCCACTGGGCTTGCAGGCTGGCATGTGCTGCCAGCTGAAGCCAGGAGTGGGATTTCTGGAGAAGCACATGTTACTCCAAAGAATGGAGAAAGAAGGTGCTCCACCTGCCCCAGCATCACTCCTTCATTTCAGTTTCTATTCTGGCTTCTGAGCTTAGAAGCCACGGAAAGAAGAGGAGGAGGGGCCTGAGAACCCAGCAGGGTGGGTCTGCCTTTATCAAACTCTGCTGTTTCTAAAAAAAAAAAAAGCAATCCAACTTACAGAGAAAAAGTCTCAATGAATGTGAGCAGGCAGTTTATCTTATCTCAGAGAACCTCACCCAAGTCCAACCTTTCTTAGAATTGTTACCTATTTAGTAACTATGTATTTAGTGATTTTTTTTTTTATTCGGCTGGGGAATTAGAGGCAGAGAGGAATTGTTCTTTTGCTATTCTTACTATTATTATCATCATGATCATTATTACCATTATTTTAGACCTGAGGCTTACTGGTTTTTAAGGTTTACTTGCTTGCTTAACCACAGGAAGGCAAGGTGAGGGTGTCAGACTTTGGACATTGATTTTCTCCCTTTCTGGTTCCCTACATCAAGAAACCAGAAATACGAGTTTTCTGTAGTATCTCTCTTTTGAGTAGCCTGGCTTTGTTATGAGGAAATGAGTCCACAGGTGCTTCCCACATGCTCTGTGCCTGTGCCAAAGCCATCTTGTGTCAAATACATCAAGTCCAACAACCAGAATGCCCAAGTCACTCCCTTCAGCACTGCCCAACTCAGCAAAGGGGAATGAACTGTGTCTGAGCACTAGCGAAGCCTTTCAGGATGGAGTGGGGAACATCAGTGGCCTGATACTATTTTGAAGGCTGGATAAAATGGCAGATAATGTGAAAACCTTGAAAAGATAGAAATGCAGGCAAGATATGGTTGTGCTCTATCACCTCCAGTGGCAGCTAAGGAACTGGGCAAAAGGCAGCCTGCTGGAGGGTGGTAGCCACCACTTTGGTTGGAGGTTCAAACAGACCACAGTTTTCGCACTGATTATCCAGTTTCCTGTCTCTTTCAGAAGAGGAGCTGGGAATGGCTGTCCCAACCGTTGTGACGATCCAGCCGCAGTACGGCGGGGCCATGTCCTCTGTCTCGAGGTGCACGTGGCAGACAGGCCTGATGGACTGCTGCACCGACTGTGGTGTCTGTGAGTGCCTGGGACACGCTTCCCTTGCCCCTGCCTGGTGGTGCAGCCATGCAGCCTGGCTCTCCCAGGGGGTGCAGGCAGGCAATGCTGTGTTTCTCCCCCTGCCAGGCTGTTGCGGGATGTTCTGCTTCCCCTGCCTGTCGTGCCAAGTGGCCGGGGACATGAACGAGTGCTGCCTGTGTGGGACCAGCGTGGCCATGAGGACCCTGTACCGCACCAGATACAACATCCCGGTCAGTGCTGAGCCTGCCCCCTCACCCTGCTGCCAGCCTGAAAGATGGGGTGTCCCTGAGGTCCCTCTCTCTGCACTTAAGAGAGGGGCTCAGGGCAGCAGTGGTTTCCGTTCCCCCCTTTTTTCCCATTTGTATCCATCTCAGCTGCTGCTTCCTCCTTTAAGCTTTGAAAGATGGGAAAGACTTGAGATAGCTGTGGAGTTACTGAAGAATAGGTGGAGCTGGTTACATGGTTAAAAGTTCAAAATCAAGTTTGGGAGAAAGTACATATGTGAGGGTATTTCTTCCTGCAAGGGAGGTGGTTGCTGCCATCCCAGCTGCAAACCATGAGGACCCAAGCTCACTTTGCCTGCATTGTCTGTTCGTGTGTGCATTTTTCTTCCCAGTCAAGAGGTCAGATTATAAGTAGCTATCTACAGCCTGCACAAAGTGCCCCTTCCTTCCTATCTGTGGCTTGAGGTTTGCTTCAGTGTTTTCTACTCAGGATGCTGCAGCCTGCTGAGAAAAAAGAGTGCTCGATCTGAAATGAGATTAACATTTCCTTGGCTGGAACGTGGTTTCTGGGAAGCCTCTGTCCCTAACCAGTTTCTCTCTTAACAGGGATCCATTTGCTCTGACTACTTAGTCACCATGTGTTGCCCCGTGTGCTCTGTTTGCCAAATGAAGAGAGACATCAAGCGCAGGAGGGAGCTTGGCATTTTCTGGTAAGCTGGGGGTGCCGGTGCTGGTCCACAGAGCTATTGTCACACGCAGCTGGGCGGCTTCCCAGAGCCTCTCCTGCCGACATCTTGACACCCGACAAAGTTTGCTGCCATGGGGAAATGGCAATGGACAGGTGACAAGGGTGACCTGTCCTGAGGCAAAATGTCACTGAGGACCCTTGTGCAAGGTGGAGGGGGAAAGACTGAGGGGGCACACAGAATGTGGTGAGGCACAGCCCCAGTCCCTGACATTCCTCTCCCATCCTGTTGCAGATGCTGCCACCCTTGCTGCAGCCTTGGAGCTGCTGCAGGCAGGAGTCACCGCTGCGCTGACGGTTGGGAAATGCACCCTTGTGTGGCTTGCCTTTATTGCATTTGATTTTCCCTAATTAACTGCAGAAATAAAGTTTTGAGTTTGTCTTTCTACTTCTGTGTATGTCACTGTTGCACCACCTGAGAGCACCCATCCTTCTGCTCCATCCATCTCAGCAGTCCCTGGTGTAGCTGAGATTTCCCTGTGCCTGCTGCAGAGAGAGATTTTCACTGCTATTTTTGTTATTGGACCAGCTTTTAGAAAGGATATTTTGATACATTGAAGGTGTGTGTCAGTGTTGCTTATCCAAGTTGCAAAATTTGGGAAAGTGACTACTGCTGCAGGGCAGAGCTGGGTATTCCTGCAGGCAATTGACTTCTGCAGGCCACCCAGCATTGTCCCTGCTGTGGTGGCCCAGGTAGCTGTCCAGGGCTGTTGGTCAATCCCACCTTTCTGAGTAGAAATGCATGGGAATTTTGGGCTACCTGGCACCAGTTCACCTTGGTGTTGAAGAGATCCGGACCCTGAGCATGGACTTCTGCTCCTGCAATAAAAAACCTGGCTGGTTGTGAGTTATCTCTGTCCTCTCCAAGGACAAACAGTGCCATCTTCCTGCACGGCATTATGCAGTCCATCTGTCTGCACTGGGCTCTGAGCCCTGCATTGCCATCCAGAAGGTGGAGGTTGCATCCACCGTCTCCATACTCTCAAGAGAAATGCTAAAGGTCTTTTGATCCTTACAAATACTTCCCAGGTTCTTTCTTGAAGGAGAATATGATTTTTTTGCTGTTGTTCCCACTCTGCCTTGATCCTCACCACAAAACTTTTTAAGGGCAAGTTCTGTCTGTGCTGCAGGGCAGGTGGGTGTGATGGCACTCCAAACTGTTTACACCCTGATGGCTCAGATGATCCCATGGGTGATCCTTGGCAATGGAGAAAAATGCATTTTTAACCTGAGGGCAGTTGCCCCTACATCACGCCGTGCAGTTCTTACGGATACTCGGGTTTGACAAAGGAAAGGTGTTCACCTCCAGCAGCACCTCCTAGGGCATCACTGTAGCCTGGAAACAAACTGCCCTTTTCTGGAAACCTCTCCCGCCGGGGCTCTGGGCCTGGAGAACGCCTGGGTAGGGAAAAGCAAGGGCGGGCACCAGGAGGGCAGCAGGGAATGGCTGCCATTGTGCAAAGCTGCACCCAAACTGGCGTTTGCTCTGTTAGTCAGAGGGAGCAGAGGTCATTTGCCAGAGTGCATATAAAGCATGAGAACCAGGAAAAGGACATGAGTCTGCTGGGTCAAGGACGGCTTGGAAGGTATGTATAGCATGGCTTTGCTTTGGTTGTATGGAAACTGTTCCTGGCTGAAGCGGAGATGCTAGGCAAGGGGAAGGGCTGGAAACAAAGATGAGGTTTTTCTACCTGGAAAACTGCTTCAGGCTTAACCATAGCATGGTGTGTGGTGCTGCTGTCTTATTGGCAGATGGGGGAACAGAAGCAGAAGATAGCACTTTTTGCACTGTATAGCTCATTTGTGCACCTACAGCGCCTATAGATGCTGCTTTATGACCTTGGCTGTTGGTGAAAGGTGGTTGCATGCACCTCAGGATCCTTTTGTCCCCATCAGTCATTCCAGCATGGCTGGTGATGCTGTGGGGCTGTGAACTGTAGAATTGTGATATGTTTGGTGTGCTGGGCCTGGGCAGTCTCAGGAGGTAAGTGTGTGGCAGGGGCTTCTCCAGGCTGCTGCCTGCTCCATGCTGCAGCCTTTACCCATGCAGGGATGTGCTGTGCTTGTACCTGAGGAGGGGAAGAGGAGGTCTGATTGGAGGAATCCTGCCCCTAAAACTTCTCTTGCTACTACTGCTCCTGTGCACACTTCTCCCTGTGGTCCTGCCTGCTGCTGAGCATCCCTGTCCCTGCATGGAAGCCCCATGCTGGGTCCCCTACCCCTCCTGGTTCTTCTTGAATCATCATGTTCCAAGGCTTCCTGAAGGGGCTGCTCTTTTGGCATGCCAGGAGGTGTTACGTTGGCTGCAGAAGTGGTGGGAATTACCTGGGATCTTATGGATGAATAAACGGGAACAGCTGGCCAAGGCAGGGCCAGGAGGCATCCGGAGAGGGACGGTGGGTGCAGTGCCCCTGCTGCCCTTGCAGATGTCTCAGAGACAGCCCAGCCATGCTTCCACTGTTTGCAAAAGCTGCAAAAGGTCAGAAGCAAACCATGTCAAGATTTTTACCAGCTTTCTTTTTTTCTCTTGCAACATAATTCAGCAATCCTCTTTTTCCTCTTCCTGGAACTGTCAAGAACAAGGGCTTGGCCCTACAATAGCAGGCTGTGTCTGACATCTGGGATGTGTCTGTGAAGGCTGGGGAGTCACAGGAGCTATCAACAAAGCCATCAACCCTTTGCCACCTGCTGGCATTAGTCAGTACAAATGCAATGCCTGCCGCAGCTGGTGCCACTCTGATGTGGGTAATGAGCTCAATGGCATAATCTGAGTGCTGAGCATAGTAATTGTTCCACCCCATTTCTTGTGTTGTTTAATACTTAACTTTGTGAAAATGTGCAATTCTAGTGTGAAAACAATCCTCTTAGGGTGCTTAATGAAGTTGTGCAGAGGTTGGGTACAAGGCCGGGAGTGTGTCTGCATAGGACTTCTCCTGTGGGAACATCCTCTATTTTTTGTTTGTTTGTTTTAAATAGAGCTCCAAAACCAAAAGTGGGAGTGGTAGAAGCTGGTGCTGTGCCTTGCAGGGGTGGCAGGCAGGGAAGAGCCCACAGATGGAGGTACAGGTGGAGTTATTACATTAGTCAGGTGGTTTTGGGGATGGTGCTGTGGAGCAGGAGCTTTCCTCCTCTCAGAAAATGCAGTCCCTTTCTGAGGAAGGATGGGATGGAGAGGAACTCCACAGGCCACAGTGACCCCACAGGACTGAGGAAGAGGAGGATGAGGTGCTGGCACAGACAACCAAGTGGAGGAGGGATAGGAACTGGAAATAAGGCTTAGGGTGATGGAAAGAGACAAGGAAAACCCACTGCCTTGAAGCGCACTAAGAAGGCAAGTGAAGAAAGGAGGGAAAGGGGGAAGCAAATAGGCTGAGATTCTCATAGAACAAAGCAGAGATTAAGGTGGCTCCTGAGAGCTTGGGAAGTCTCGAATCCAGCAGTAGTAATTTTGGGAGACTGTGATCATAAACAACCAAAAAACAACCAAAAATACCACCCAGCCCCCCCCCTCCAAACCCAGCCAAAATGCAGGCAATTTGATGTAGGAGAATTCGACTCCTGATTGGGACAATAGATCTACATGGGCTCCATGAATTCAGAAGGCTAAATATGATGATTTATTAAGATCTATATGCGGGAGCAGAGAAGCAGCAAGCAGCATACATGCAAACAAGCCAGCCAAGTAATCCGGATAGCAGTGTCCATCTGTCCAAAGCATCCAGAGTATATTGATAAGGCAGAATCCTGTACTAAGCATAGATTGGCTGACCTCTGTAAACATAAGTGGTGTTATGAAAAATTCTCCCAGCATTCTCAAAACAATCTCAGGGCCGAGTGTTTGGCCCATGTTGTAGGCAACAATTTTACACAGAAAATTTTATGCGATTTTACTCAGACAATGATGAAAGATGACCTGGAGAAGAGAAGACAGGTTTGAGGTGTTGAAGCACTGCAATTCTGAAGCAGAAGGACCTCTATTTTCACAGAAACATTTTACTTGCATAGGCAAGGGATGATGCTTTTGGCAAGGGTGCTACTGCCTTTGGTGGGAGACTTGTTTTGGGGAGGGCTTTGCTTTAGCAGGTAGTGGCAGCTTCTGGCAGATCTGTGCTCCCCCACTTTGTGGTGAGGATGGCATTGCCCTGGCAGTGGGAACTCCCCAGGGAACTCTCTCTTTGCATGTAGCAGCCTGAGCAAGACATTCACTTCAGGAACACCTGCAGCATCTTCCTCTGATGGCTTTTATTTTCCAGACCACAAACTGCCTGGAGAGACCTGACCCCGTGCTGGCAATGGCTTCTCAAACTGTGATTACGGTCCAACCCCAGTTTTCAGCTGTGCAGCAGCCGGGGGAGTGGCAGACAGGGCTGCTGGACTGCTGCTCCGACTGCAGCGTGTGTGAGTGCATACATACCCCTCATTGCTGCTGCTGCATATGATCTGTCTCTGGCCTTTTACCCTGCTCCTTCTGCAGCACCACCCCTGCTGCAAACCCCACTCCTGTGAGTACTGGAGGCAGAGCAGCTCTTGCCTGATACCAAGAGCCAGAGCTCCCAGTTGGCTTTTCCCCCTTTCCTCTGTCTTTGCAGTCCTCAGCCAAGCCCACGTCTCGCTGTCCCACAGGTCTTTGTGGGATGTTCTGCTTCCCCTGCCTGAGCTGCCAAGTGGCTGGGGACATGGATGAGTGCTGCCTGTGTGGTTCCACCATAGCCATGAGGACTCTGTACCGCACCAAATACAACATCCCGGTCAGTGACCAGCTTGGGCCTCTCCCAACAGCAACAACAGCCGGCTGCTGGGGTGGGGGCTCAGGCGAAGAGAAAGGGGTGCCCAAAGGGAGGGGCAGAGGTGGCGATTTGGATGGGCACTCCAGCAGGCCAGGAGTCAGGGACACATCTGCCATTTCGTCCCAGTCCTTGCTGGGTATGAGCAGCAGAGTGCTGCAGGGCTCGGGTGAGCTGCCAGGGGGTGCTGACGATGTAAAATAGAAAGGCTGAAAGGCTTAATGCTTGGTGTGGGAAGGGGCTATTTATGCAACATCCCCTACTCCACAGGGCTCCATCCTGAAAGACTTTTTATCCATCTGGTGCTGTCCCTCGTGTGCACTCTGCCAGCTGAAGCGAGACATCAAGCAGAGGAGGGAGATGGGCATATTCTGGTGAGCTGCTTTGTCCCACTGCTGCAGAGCACCCAGTGGCTTCCTAGGGTCTCCTTTTGCTCTGACACCTGACTCCAGACACAAAGTTGTTGCAGTGCCCAGAGCAGTAATGGCTGAGGGAAGGGTGACCCTGCTCTCCTCTCTGGTTGCAGATGCTGCCATCTTCAGTGCATCCTGTGGAGCCACTGCAGGCAGGAGCTGCTACTGCCCTGGGTGTTGGGACGTGCACCATGAGAAGTTTGCCTTGCTGTGCTCAATCCCACCTTCCCAGGATAAAACCAACAATAAAAGCAGTCCCTATCTTCCTGCCCATGTGTTTCTATTTATGTCTCTGTGTCTCTCTGCAGCATCAGAATCAGTGCTGTACTTTTCTAAGCTGTGTGGCCGGAGGCATGTTGAGGTTGTCATGTAAAGGAGGCTTTCTCTTGCATACCCACACTGGAATGAGGCCAGACCACAAAATTCAGTGAAAAGATAAAAGCCAAATCTGCTTTGGGAATAATTTCTGTGTGGACACACCAATGTGCAGAGCTGGTGACAGCATTGCCCACTGCTCAGAGAGGCCCAAAAGCACTGAACCCATCCCTGTTGATGCCTGGACTGTCCCCAGCACCAAGAAACAAGTGAGGAGTGATGGTGATGCTGTAAGTTTCCCAGTCATTCTGCTTTCCCCAAACAAACATTGTCAAGAGAGCATCACATGAAGCATCTTCTCTGTGGGTCAGACCCCTGCAGCTTGTGGGTGTTGGGTGTAATATACTGTGGTGGAAGAGCTGGGACTTGGAGGTGCAAGGGTTTATCCATTGCCTGCCATGGTGACAAACAGGGAAGATGTAAGTCTGGAACTGGGGTTGTTCTGGCTCAAATTAGTTTAAGGTTTATTATCTCTTTGAACAGAAAAAGGTGGGGTTTTGCCCAGACTGGGCTGCAGGGGGCCCCGAAGCTCTGTCACATCTGTGCTTCTGTGCTGGCACTTGCAGGACAGGACAGGGATTTATTCAGACACTTTTTCCACCCGCCTGTTTTCACCGCCACAACTGCTGCTGCAGCTGCCTGCGGTGTGAAGGGGTGAGGCTGTGCCGCTGCTGACGGCGTGTGTGCGTGTGCTCACACACAGCAGCTTGTGCGCAGAGAGGCAGGAGAAAGCGGCTGTGCTGTGCTGTCAGCCCGAGCTGGGAGCTGGCCCTGTGCCTGCTGTGGGGACAGATGTCACGGGTGGCCACAGGCACGCTGGGTCACCTCTGGTCCCGCCCGGCTGCTGCTCCTAAATCTCTGCCACGTGCGTCCTGTCAGCAACAGAGCAGGGCTGGGGGCTGGGTCTGAGCCCCTGCTCTCAACACAGGCAGCTGAGGTGACCAGTTCAGCGATAGGCCTGCTGCTGCAGGAGCTCATGGGTGTGCTGAGAGCACCCAAGATCAAGAGCTTCAAAGCCACACAGCCCAGAGTGCTGCGGTCCCCTCTTTCCAGGCCCTGTGTCCCCAGCATGGGGGCTCCCACCTGCCCCCATCTCTCCTCCCACAGTGGTGCTTGTTTTGGGCTTCCCTGACAGCCATTCCTGTTTGACATCCTTCTGCTCCTGTGCCCATCTTTGATCCTGGAGTCTCTTCCCTGGGTTTCTTTCTCCTCCAGTGCATGCAGGGGTTTTTCCATTGGGATCGGGGACCAAAGCCATGAACCTCCACAGTGAGCCAGAAGCAGCCAGGAGGCTGCTGAGCAGAGACAAAGACGCAGAGATTTTGTTTCTGTGAATTTCTTTATTTTTATAATTTACCGTTAGAACTACAAATTACCATTCCTAAAACAAGCACGTACTTATGATCACTTATCTGTGGGCACACCTCTATGCATTATTTGAGGTGCTGCCAGTACCACCCTTGCCAAACTGATGCCAGCAGTGGGCAGGAGGGAAAAAGCCTCTTCTCGCAGGTGATCCACATCGTGGAGCCGTACCAGCCCGAAGCTGGACCCGCCCGTATCCTGGTCCCTGAGCAGGCGGTCCCTGGCTGTCGCACGGCTCAGCCACTTTCTCCCGGTGTTCCACCTTCCTGGCGCACACAAGGAGGCGTAACAAGCTTGGTTTTTCCGCAGGGATCCCGCTTCTCCTGTGAGATCCCTGCAGGCTGCTGCAGTGCCGTGTGCCAGGACTCCGCGATTCCTCATCTGTCCTGCCTTAGGAGCACCGGGATTCTCAGGCTGAGTGCCACTGGGATGGCACCTATGTCCCAGGGATATCAAGGGCCATGGACCTGCCCGCAGCACCCTCAGATGAGGCAGCTCAGTATCAGCAATTCCCGGTCGGAGTCAGCCTGGAGTCCCCACGCCCCACGGTTCCTTATGGCTGGAACAGGGGTATTCTCCTAGTCCTAAGGCGTTTCTGTCAATGATGCTACATCTTCCTTTCCTGCTTGAGGGATCCTGCGTTATGCTTCTCCAGCTCCCCTCAGGCCGCTGCCAGCTTGTAGGCATCGTTGTGGTTTCCCTGTGATGCCTCTCTCGAGGCCAGGATGGTTGTGGTGATCGTTTTCCTTGCTGGTTCAAGACAGGTTCTTATTGACACAGCTTTGCTCTTGAGTCCTCACAGGGCTTTGTTTGCACAGGCTGTGCTGTGGAGGTGCAGCAAGGAGCCAGGAGCAGCCAGCCCCAAGCCTGGGGGAGAGGCACAGGTGCCTACCTCATCCAAGGAGTGTCAGGGGATGCAGGAGCTGCAGGCAATGCCTGGTGAGTGCCCGAAGTGATGACCAAACGGCCCCACACCCAGCCATGCTGCCAAGGGGATCTCTCACTGCTGGCCAGGGTGTGAGGAGCCCAACACAACCAGGAAAACCTCTCTGTGGGTGATGGATAAGCACTCGATCCCCTCTGAAGGCTGGCTGCATTGGCCCCCTTCTTGCCGCCTCTCTTGGCACTATGTGCATATGGGTGGGGGGAAAATGATGCCAGAGGGGGGTCAGCGCCATGTGGGGAGCTGTCACAGCCCCCCAGACCAAAGCCTCTCCCAGGAGGTTGGTGCCTCATGTTTGGGGGCTGGGAGCTTGGAAGGGAGTTCAGGAAAGGTGAACTAAGGCTTGTTGGGGTCTTGTTGGCTTGTTGGCCCAGTTGCACCCCATTGTCAGCAGTTCTGTGTAGCGCTGGGGACAGCTCAGTGTTTCTGGATACAGCTCCCATGCACACAGTGAAGTGAAACGCACCCTGCTTCACAGAGGCACTTGAGCAAATCCTGCCCTTCTGGGAGAGATGTGACTCTTCTGGATAGGGAGGGGGACAGGCATCTCCTGAGGGTCTCTGTCTGGGGAGAGCTCCCAGGACTCCTGACTGACTGGTATCTCTCCTTTTTTTAGGTAGAAAGGAGGCTCCACTGCCTCGTGCTGCCACCTCACCTGCAGCCACAGCCTGTGGTGCCCCAGAGCAGGGCTGCCCAGAAGAAAAAGAAGGCTGCCAGGCTCAGCCTCATCTCACTTTTGCTGCCAGGAACGGGACTGAGAGAGACACTCCACACAGTGAGGAGCATGTGAGATGTATTTAATGCTCAAGGGAAGAGGCCAGGCTCCTTGCTGGACAGAGCTCTAAGGGACAACCCATGTGGCTCTTGGGTGACAGACACCCTGGCTCCAGCTGATAGACACCCCAGCTATTTTGGATTAGAGTTGCTCCTGGTTCTCACAGCTCTGACTGATGAATGCTTCAGCTGCTTACAGCTCAAGATATTTGATGCTCTATGTGGTGTCAGCTCCTGCATCTTTGAGCTCTGGCTCCAGAGCACGGTTCTGGCTGCTCTGCTGTTGAGGTATAAGATGCCAGCAGACCTCCTCCCCTTGTTATGCCAAGGGTTAAGAGCACTTGGGTTTCTCTTGAGTTTCAGGTAATTCCAGGATATGGTATGCTAATTATGGGCAATGGAGGCTCCCCCTCAGGTTACTTGAAGCCCTAAGCTATTTTGGCTCCAGCACACACCAGAGAAAAGATGCTCCTACTGCTTCCAGAGGCAGAAATTAAGTCTGGTAAGTGTGTCTGAAGGGCTCCCAGAAATGGGAGACAGCTTGTCTCACAAACCACACTGTAAAGGTGCACATCTACACATAGATTGGGTCCTGCCATCAATCTAACACTGCCATGGTGATCACTGAACCACATCCCCAAGTGCCACATCTACACATTTTGTTAACATTTCCAGGGCTGGTGATTCCACCACTTTCCTGGGCAGCCTATTCCAATGACTGACCACTCTTTCCATGAAGAAATTTCTCCTAATACCCAGTCTAAAGATCCCATGGCACAACTTGAGGACATTTTCTTTCATTTCCTCTCATCCAGTTGCTTGTTTACCTGGGAGAAGAGATTGCAAACTCTTACAAACTCCTTCCAGGTAGCTGTAGAGAGCAATAAGGTCTCTCCCGAGCCTCCTTTTTTTCCAAGCGAAACATTCCCAGCTCTGCACTGATCCCACAGGGACATGAAATGATGCAATGAGACATGACCTTGATCATCAGATCAGACACTCTCTTAAGCTTTTCTCTCTTGAAGGCTAATGCAGTGTGAGTGGACAGTGGTAAAAGCATAACTAAGCAAGCTCCTCCTGAAAGAGCTTTCCTACTTTTCCAGAGTGGTCCTCTATGTTTCCAAGAAGCTCTTTTACTGTTCCTTCATTTTTGGTGCAGAATAGTGGTGGTGCTGCCTGCATGAAGTACAGGGAAATAAACCAGACCACTGAGTTTCACATCCCATCCTGTTACTAACGGACAAACTTGATACTAGTTATTTTCTTCCCCCAGGCCTGGCCCCTAAGCAGCTTTGAGTTTCGGGAACTGTACATGGTGAGCCGGGAGAGAAGAGTGTCAGTCACTAGAGGGCAACAGGGGAAGAAGGATGCTGAGAACTCCACTTGCTTCTCTGCCTCACAGTTCAGCACAGGAAGGAGGAACAGTTCTTCAGCACTGCCCTGCTGCTGCTGCTGTTTGTCCACAGACAATTCCGCCATTTCTGCTCTGGCACAAGATCACAGCAGTTTCACTGTGAGAAGGAAACACTCATCTGCTGGTACATATTAGAACAGCCATGAATGAATGTAAAAACTCTGAGGGTATCTATCAAGTTGTCCTTTGTTTGTGTCCAGGACATTTCACAGAGGGTGCAGTGCTTGCCACTGGGGTGCTTCAACTCCCTCCCTGGGACATGCTGTCTCAAAGAAGTCAGCTGGGAAGGAAAACATGACTGCCGACATGGAAAGGAGTTAGAAGAATCTGGTGTTAGCAGCTTAAGGGACTGTTGAGTTCACTGAGAAGAAACAGATCTCTTAGATATTTCCTAGGTATGGTAATTCTCAAGTAAGCCAGGTTTTTATTTTTATTGCTTGCAAAGCAAGGTACAGTCAAAAACTTTTAGACAAAGCAGAGTTGTGAAGGACTATAGCTCTAAGCCTAAATTCAGGAGGCTGGAACACATCAGTGAAATGCAGCTCAGTCTGAGCAGCAGGGAGCCTGCTAAGAAACCTCCTACTCAAGTAAAATATGTGATGTGAACATCACAGGGATATAACTGGTACTTTTCTGGGCCATGGTTGAAGTCATTTGTTATGGGAATTGTACGCCTTACAAGGGAAAGGCCCATCATGCTATTTCCAGGGCTAATGAGACAGACCAAATGATTCCTGAGAGGTTTGACACCAAGCTGGAAGTACTGCATAGTACCATGCCAGCCTGATCTGCAGCTCAGGAGAATTCCTGGTGAGCATCTTGTTGAACAACATTAGATTCGATGTCCACGTCCCTTCTTTGAAGTTCATCACCTTGGGTTTTTCAATAGCAATTACTCATACAAGATGTGTTTTCTTGTCCTCCTTGTAATAGATTTTATTGTGTTTTTAAACATTGACTCCCAGTGCTGAGGTGAAAGTGCAGAGCCTCATTCAACTCCAAAGAAGGGGCACAGCCCAGGACCTCACCTTGGCTGGTGTGGCTGCTGCACAGATGTCACCTTTTGTTTTGGTTAATGGACAGCTGGTGGTGACCTTCTGTTGGATTTAATATTTAAACAGCACATGCAAGCTGCTTGGAAGGACTGTCTGATAAGGGGATACCTCACTTACGGTGTTTAACATCTTGGGGTTTATGTGTTGTGAACTGACCAAAGGTCAGCTGCATGTAATGGATTGCCTCACACGTGACCAAGCACAAAACAGAAGTGAGAAGGGTGGAACTCCATGTTGAATCAGTTACTAATATTAAGTAATCCTGTGACACACCACAGGCTTGGCTAAAGATAGATGAAAAAAATTTATGAGCACTTATAATGCATTCTTATCTGATAAATAAGCACCTGGGGACAGCATGGCCTTGGAGATAGTAAGAAAGAGAAATTATTGGGGTATAATTAATTTCTGAGTTTTGCACTCCTGAGGGCACAGATTTTGAGCCCTGCAGCAATAAATGAACCTTGATCCACTTGGGATCCCCTGCAGCAGCAAAGCCAGAGATGCCAAAGTATGCACTGTCTCTGCCTAATGAAATCTGTAGTCTTATCTCTGAGGAATCATGTTCCTACAATGCATTTCTTTTATTACTGATTTGAATATGAATGGCTCTGTACTATCTTTATAAGGGATGACTAAAGATCTCAGCAGCTACCAGAGTTGATAACAGAGTCCCTTCAAACTGTGTCTATACATGTGTCCCATACACGTATCTAAGAGAAAAAGCTTCTCAGTGAAATTAAGTTGCTCCTGGCCAGCTCCCGAAACTGCAGAAAGACAGGCTGAATTCCTTTCATTCAGTGTTTCAGACTCTAATCAGCTGGGGCTTTCCTTCAGAGAGTCTGTTCCATGCCTGAAGACAGGAACAACTGTGAATTGACACATTCAGAAACAATCTCAAGGATACCCACAATTTAAAATAACAAACAAAAATTCACATTGGCTCATAGAAGTAGAGCAAATATCTGTTTTTCATCTTCTTTTGCTGTTGTTGTTTGGTTGGTTTAAACCTGAGTACCCGTCATGCTGGGAGCACCTCCCAGCAACAGGCACCTCTTTCTGCATGTTACTGCAAGTGCTCTGGCTTTTCCTAACTCATAGAAGAATATCCTGAATTGGAAGGGACCCAAGAAAGATCATAAAGTCCAACTCCCAGCCTCCCACAGGACAGTCATCAGAACCACATCGTGTACTCAAATGTATTGTCCAAAATCTTCTTGCACCCTGTCAGTCTTGGGAGCTGTGACCACTTCCCTAGGGAGCCTGTTCCAGTGTCCAAACACCCTCTGCGTGAAGAACCTTTGTTCTAATAGCCAATCTGAACCTCCCCTGGCACAACTTCAGGCCATTCCCTTGAATCCTGTCACTGTCTCCACAGAGAAGGACTCAGTGCCTGACCCTCCTCTTCCCTTCACAATGAAGCTGTAACTGCAATGGGGTGTCACCTCAGTTTCCTCTTCTCCAGGCTGAACAGACCAAGTGACCTCAGCCACTTTGGTATGGCTGCCCTTCAAGGTCTTTCTATCTTTGTTGCCCTCCTCTGGATGCTCTCTATAATTTCATACTTTCTCATATTGTTGTGCCCAAACTGCCCCCAGCACTCGAGGTGAGGCCGCCCCAGAGCGGAGCACAGCGGGACAATCCCCTCCCTGGCCCGGCTNTCACAATGAAGCTGTAACTGCAATGGGGTGTCACCTCAGTTTCCTCTTCTCCAGGCTGAACAGACCAAGTGACCTCAGCCACTTTGGTATGGCTGCCCTTCAAGGTCTTTCTATCTTTGTTGCCCTCCTCTGGATGCTCTCTATAATTTCATACTTTCTCATATTGTTGTGCCCAAACTGCCCCCAGCACTCGAGGTGAGGCCGCCCCAGAGCGGAGCACAGCGGGACAATCCCCTCCCTGGCCCGGCTGGCCGTGCTGTGCCTGATGCCCCCAGGACAGGGGTGCCCTCCTGGCTGCCAGGGCACTGCTGACTCACATTCAGCTTCCCATCGAGCAGGAGCCCCAGGTCCCTTTTCACAGTGCTGCTCTCCAGCCTCTCATTCCCCAGTCTGTCCCTACACCCAGGGTTGCCCCATCCCAGGTGAAAAATACAGCACTTGTCTTTGTTTAAAGTTCTTGTGGTTGGTGATTTCCCAGTCCTTCAACTTGTTGAGATCTTTCTCTAGGGCCTCTGCCTTCAAGGGAATCAACAGCTCATCCCAATGTAGTAACTGGAAAAGCTGCAGCCCACAGCTTGGCCAGGAGCACTCTTTGCTGGGTTAAGAACAGGCTGGATGGCTGGGCCCAGAGAGTAGTGGTGAACGGGGCTGCATCCAGCTGGGGGCCGTCATCAGTGGTGTCCCTCAGGGGTCTGTGCTGGGGCCAGTTCTGTTCAATATCTTTATTGGAGTTCTGTTCAATATCTTTATTGGTGACATGGATGAGGGTATTGAGTCCTTCATTAGTAAATTTACAGATGACACTAAGCTGGGAGTGTGTGTAAATCTGTTGGAAGGTAGGAGGGATTTGCAGAGATCTAGGACAGTTAGATAGATGAGCAGAGTCCAACAAGATGAAGTTCAATACATCCAAGTGCTGAGTCCTGCATTTTGGCCACAATAACCCCCTGTCAACTCTGTAGGCTGGGGACAGTGTGGCTGGACAGTGCCCAGGCACAAAGGGACCTGGAGGTACTGGTTGAGAGTCAGCTGAACATGAGCCAGCAGTGGGCCCGGGGGGCCAAGAAGGGCAATGGCCCCTGGCTGTATCAGGAATGGTGTGGCCAGCAGGAGCAGGAAGGTCATTCTTCCCTGTACCTGGCACTGGTGAGGTCACACTGTAGGTGCTGTGTCCAGCTCTGGGCCCTCAGTTTGGGAAGGACGTTGAGACGCTCGAGCGTGTCCAGAGGAGGGGAACAAGGCTGGTGAGGGGCTTGGAGCACAAGCCCTGTGAGGAACAACTGAGGGTGCTGGTTAGACAGGAGAAAAGGAGACTCAGGGGGTCTCCTGAGTCTCTACACTTATCACTCTCTACAACTCCCTGAAAGGTGGTGTAGGCAGATGGGGGCTGGTCTCTTTCACCAGGCAGCAACTGACAGAATGACAGCATACCATTTTAAGCTGCATCAAGGGAAAATTAGGTTGGATATTAGGAAAAAGTTTTTCATGGAAAGAGTGATAAAGTACTGGAATGGTTTGCCTGGGGAGGTGGTAGAGTCACCATCCCTGGATGTGTTTATAAAAAGACTGGATATGGCACTCGCTGCCATGGTTTACTTGAGGATTTAGAGCATGGGTTTGACTTGATGACCTTGAAGGTCTCCTCCAACCTAGTGATTCTGTGAACTCTGTGAAACTACTTAGTATACCTTTGAGTCCTACATCCAAGCTGCTTGGGGATAGCCCAGATCTGATACTGCAAATCATCTGCTGAGGTTTCTGGCCCAGGCTGCAGATATGCTCCCTGAACAAGGCAATAATATTTCTGTACTTATTTGGTCACGTGTGCACCTTTCTCCAGTGCCATCAGGACTATACAATGATTTGCACTAGTTGCTGGCCTGCTTCTAAGTCTCACAAATGCAGTAGAGAGTTAATTATTATAAAATCATTGATAAAGGAAAGAACAAGGTCTCAGGAGCATGGTTTATGAACAATTACATACTTACCTATCCCAGGTTACAGCTATGTAAAAAAACCTGTCCCTGTGGTGTTTGGTCCAGGAGAGTTCTTACAGGCAGCCTTGATGTTTAATAATTAGTGATAAGCCTTGCTAGGAAAAAGAGATTATTAAAAAAAAACCCACCATGATTTTAAATTAAAACTACCCATAATGTGTATTCTTCTGCATCGTCTGAAAGGAGAAAGATTGTGACTCTATGTGCTTATGCATTTGTTAAAGTTCTGGCAGAGCCCTCACATGTGATGATGCCAAAAGAACTGAAGGAGTTCCTTCAGCATCCCCCAGAGTTTGCCTAGCCTCATCTTTGGGATAACTGGAAGCTACATCTGTACTGGAAAGAAAAACTGCATCAGGGAGCACACAGGAGAGGTGGCGTGCCTGTTATTGATCCTGCTGCCAGTTAGCACAGCTCCTGAAAAGTTCTGGCTGATGCTGCCCAGTAACCTCAACTGGGGAGCAGTGCTCCTACTTTGTATAACAAAGGCTACCTCACCCTTGGTTCTTTCCATAGCCATCAATGTCATACCCAAATACTGTCCTGCAAAAACCCCGCTCTGATGGGCTCAGAAAAGCCTTAGCATTTTTGCAGATATTTGGAACTGAAGGAAAACGTACCCATCTCCAGGACACTGGGGGAGAAGGTATCACAGCCAGCTGAGCCTGGTCTGACATGCCGTGCTGGGATCCACCCCCCCCTGCCAGCTTTGCCAGCCCTGTCCCTGGCTGCAAGCCTCGGACACTCATACTGTCACCTTGACTCATAGGGTCACGCTACCGGCGTGGTTGGGTTGTGGCAGCTTACGACTTGTTCAGCTATAACAAGAGAAAAGGTGAAAGCGGTGGCCCGCCCTGGCCCTGCCCTGCCCTCCTCACAAAAGGAGAGGGTGGAGACTCCCCGGGGTGACGAAGCACAGGATACCCAGCTGCCAGCTCGTCCTGCAGCAGATGTGAGATCCGGGTGGCGCTGCCCTGCCCTGCAAGCCGTCGGAGCTGTGCTCCTACACGCCGCGCTCCTCCTCCCTTCCCCGGATCCTGCATCCTTCCCAGCGCCTCTGTCTCCCAGCGCCCTGCGGCGCTGACCCGGACCTGCTGCTGGTGAGTGAGTGGGTAGCAGCAGTTCAGCCCTTTTACTGAGACAGATTGAGCTCGGCGTCGTGCCTTGCTTCCTCCTCCGTGAACTGCTTGCACCGCTGTTGCTGTGGAATGATATTCAGCAGCTGTTTTTCTCCAGCAGCCAAGGAAACCGCAGCAAAACGCTCGCCTGCCTTCTCCCAGCTTTTCAAGGGATTTTATTGGGAAGGCGAGAAAACAATGAAAATATGCTTTCTAAGAGGCGGGGAGAAGGTTCAAGGCATAAATTAAAACCAGTAAAAGGGTGAAAAAATGAGAGAACTTTGCGGGAGCTGCCGTTCTCGGTGTCCCCTCAGGCGTGTTAACACGCGCGCAAACGCCGGCCCGCGCCGTGCGCTGCTTGCTCGGTGCCCACTAACACACAGGGCTCTTTTCATGGAAGGTAGGTTACAAATCCCCCGGTAAATCGGCAGGCAATTAACTTACAGATTGCCCGAATCGCATTATCCTTATTTACTCAAACGGTTTAAATTTTCTGCACGTGTTCCTGAGAAAGGAGTGTATGGTCCTGGCCCCTTTGCATCCCCACAGCTTTTCTCTGGTCAGTCCACATCCCTGGAAATGGCTAAAGAAGGGCGGGAGAAAAGGTACACTTACAAATTCTGTGAATTTATTTATATACAAAGTCCAAAATGCACGTCCAGTACTGTTTCAGCTTACAGGCTGCAAGATTTAACTTCGTACGCACTAAAAATAAGATAAATTATAGGACACCATTGTGGTTTCTCTGGCATATTCAAGTATCCAGAAAAAAAGAAAAATATTGTTTTTAAAAAGGGTTGGGGTGAGCTTCCTTTAGAAAATTCTGATGAAAGCTGCTTCTGTCTCTAAAACTTTTCCTCCTTAAGTAACTTCAATGCTTAATCTCTCTAGATTTTTTTTTAATGTGACTGCCTCGATTTTAAAAAAATGCACATCTGAATTTTGCTACTGATAATTTTACTACGTCTTCCACAGTATTGATTTTTAGTGTTGTGGGTTTTTTTTCCTATTTGAATTGCAGATCCTTCTGGAGGCAAAAGATTTTCAGGAAAACTGACAGGAATAAATAAACCCTTAGCTTTTTATATAGTCAGTGTATCTTAAAGCACACAAATACACTTACTGAAACTGTTTGAAAGACTACAGGTATGATATTGTTGTGGTTCAAGTGTGTTTGAATCAATTGAACTTTGTAGCTCATTTTGTTGCTGTTCGATGGTTTTGTTTAGTTCCCCTGTGTGTGTAGGAAAAATGAGACTTTGTACTTTACAAATCTCAGAAGAATACACAGAGAAGTGACTGTACTGAGACTTTAATTTTGAGTGCATTGAAACAGTAGGAAAAAATATTTCTTGGTTGTTTTTAAGAAAGTAGTTTCATTTTGCCATTAATAAAAGGTTAAATCTCTAAATCCAGTACTTTGTCTCCTGACAAAATTTTCTGAGACTAAGTATCTCTGAAGAGAAGGATTTTCTATTAGACCTGAGCTGAAATGATGCTGAAATCAGTGGCAATAAAAATATTTCAGAACTATTTGGCAAAATAAACAAAACTTGCAAAATTTCTAGTTTTTAATGTTTTTTATTTTGCTGATGCCAAGTGTACTATACTAGGTTTGATATGCTGAAGATATGAAATGCTTTACTGAGGTTAATAAATACTTCCGAATAGAGCAGCCAGTACATGTTGTCATTAAATCTCCTGCTCATGTCCAAACTAAAGTAAATATTTGTAAGTCATTGGCACTGAAATCTGAGAAACTTCATTTAAAGTTTGCAAAGAAATGGATTAAATTAACATCTATTATGGTTGCTTCTTTGTCCTGCACAAGCTCTTACTTAAAATGTTTCATGGCTGTAGGTCACATTAAACTCAATGAATTATTTTTAAACAACTAAAATCTGCAATATTTTAAAATTAAATTTCTCAGGAAACGGCTGACAATTACATTAGCTGTGAAGAAGCAGAACCCTCTGTTCCTCTGGTGAAGTTTATTGCTAGATCAGAAATGTGTTGATTTGTAAAATACCAAACTGGTTATCTCACTACAGCTTTTTATACCGCAGTGAAAAAGAAGCATCCAAGAAAGCAAAACAAATAAAATGTCTAATTTTAGCATGTGTGCATCATTTCTACTGCCAGCACTTCATCTTTCCCCAGCACTGGGTTAGCTGAGATGCAAGTGGTCGCTCTCAGAGGCTTGCATGGATCACCTGGCCAAAGCCATGGCTGACCCCATCTTGTGCTGGTGCCAGCCCTGCTCCGAGGGAGAAGCTGGGCTTTGGACTTCCCCAAGGCCCTTCCCACCAGCCTGTCCAGAGCCCTGTCATTCTGCCAGCTCAAGGAGCTGCTGTGGTGGAGGCCTTGCAGTGGCTGCCCCTCTGAGAATAGAGCAGCCAGCCCAGATGTCGCTCAGCAGAAATAACCACTCTAGCTCTAAGTGAATGAGCATCCCGCAACTGCATTCTGTGGTAAATTCTAGTAGCTCTGAAAGTATGAAATGCTATTTTCAGTATTAGTGTAACATTGTAAATATATTTTCTTTTCTTTTGATAAATGGCATGTCCCCAACAATACTTTTTTTTTTCCTCGAGGGAGGAACAGAACACAGGTAAATCCATGTACTGGGTGTTCCACGTGCTGTACCCCACCCTGTCCCTGGAAGTGGCACAAGCACCCTGTAACCAGGAAGGGCTGTGACAACTTAAACCAGAGGTCCAGTGAGACCTGACTCCAGCCTCTGCTCACAGCTGCCAGTAGTTAATGCTTTCCCAAGGGACGGTAACAAAGAATGTTGTTTTTCTCTGGAAATTTGGGTTAACAAGCCTTCCTGAACTGGAAGTTTCCTGCTGGCAGCTGTATTAAATAGCCATTGGGAGACTGTTTGTTATGAATATATGTAATTCTTCCCATATCTGATTTAATTATATGGCATCTACACACATTTTTTGCAAGGAAGTGTACAATCTCATGATAACTTGATTGATAGATTAAATTCAACTATGACAGACTGTTGGTTCTTAGGAATGACACTAAAAGCAGTGTGATCCTTTACTAGTGAAAACAGTTTCTAGTTCTCTGCTTACTGTCTACTTGCCTAGTTCAGTCTGGAAGGCTGAATTTCTTTAATTCCTAAAAAAAAAAAGGGTTTATTTCCTGAGGAGAATTTCAGAAATTTCAGTGCAAGGATTGAGCTAGGTTTTTATGCTGGACTTTGGAAAAAAAGACCAAAAAAATCAAATGAAACAAAGAAAAAATGTAACCATTCTGTTGATTATGCCTAAAGTCAAACTCTGCTTCGTTTTTTTCTCATTTGCTTATAATGTTGCATCAGTAATACTGAAACATTAAACTGAGAAAAAAATGTGATCAAGCAAAATACTGATCTAAATACCTTATATATATAGTGATATAGCAAGGTCAGAGTCACACTGTCTCCTGATTTCTGCACTTGCTTTGTGCTGCTTGATTATTAATAGCTCAAGGGATTTTCTAATGCCTACCTGTAGTGTTGCCCCTGTGGTTGAGCATTTGGTGCCTAGCTCAGCAAACATCTGCTCACCACTTGGTGACACTGTAAGTGACAGGTTCTCACTGCAGTTCTGAAGGCACATCTCCAATTTACCAAAGCATTCTTTCAGAAGGCAGTGATTGATGTCCAGACAGAATAACCCAGAAAGTGCAGGAAAAAAAGCCTTATAAAATTACCTGTCCTCTTCCAGGTTGTTAAAATCTTCCGCGACACAAGTGGGAGTGTATGCAGTTTATTGGGCCTCTATGCCTTATAAAAGGCCTCGATGTTTTAAATGTTACACATTTGATTGATGTTCAATCAAACTAATTCAAAATGCATTTTAGCTAAAATTAAAGCTAGACCCATTGTTAATTACATTTCAAACATGTTTTATTTGTACTGGGCCAAGATTACTGGTTAGTAAAACATTATGACCTTATATTTTTGTCAGCACAGAAGACTGCAGCTTTCTCGGAAGAGGCAATCTTGGGCTAGATTTGGGATAGCATCACTGGGAGACAGATGAATCAGCCTTTATGTGGAGACAGGCCAGCTGCTGAACGTAGAGCTTCCAGAGGTTTCACTGTGCTGATAGCCACCAAGAAGAGCTCAGCTGTCTGTCAAGCAGCCTTAGCAAAATGACAAGATAAGGATTTGGGGTTTTACGTGACCATATGAGCCTGTAAGATTAAGGGGGTTTTTTTTAGCTTTTTTTTCCCCCCAAGGCTGCTTTTTACTAATGGCTCTCAAATTCATTCAGCATGTCTGAAACGGTGTCATAGTTTACTTCCTTCTTGCTGTAAGCAGTGTAACTATGCTGAGGTAGGGGACTGGTCACCCCAGAGCTCCCAGCTGCTCATCTACCCTCTTGATTCCTGTGAACGATTGCATTTCCCATAGTGACAGTTAGAGTAATTAGACTCTGATGAGTCAACATGTTTTATAGAAAGGCCAAACCCCACCTCTCTCCTAGAGGACACTTAAAGAAGCACAAAGGGGACAAAGGTCTGCATGCACGGGGACAGCCTGGGCTGCTCCACTGTGCAGGTGGATAGCTCACAGGCAGAAGCCTGGCTGATGCGGGAGGTGAGATAACTTTAATTATTCCACAATTACATTCCAGTTTTCACATGGAAATTAAACTAAAGGAAGATAATTACTTTGCAGCAGTGTCAATTCCCATGTTGCTATATGCTTGGCAAAATTATTTTGATTAATAGAGCACTTGCGGCCTATGGCCAGGTGCTGCTGCTGAGGGGTAGTTGGAGGGGAAGGATTCTGTGGGAAAGATCATGGGGTCGTGTTGTGATAGACACAGCCACTTCTAGTTACTGAGGCAAAGTTGAGTGTGTCAGGGATGCTGGTAGAGCCTCTCTGGAAAGAAGTTGTAAGAAAGATATTGTTCAGCAGCTGTGAGTGAGGAGTGAGAAAATGAGGGAGAAACAGACCCCAGAGAGGGAAGTCCAGGTGCCAGAGTAGATATTCACCTCAGAGAGGGGCTGGGTGGACAGCTGTGGCACCCCAAGTTCAGCCCACCCCAGCAGACCGTCAGGGTAGAGGGAAACTCTTCTATCTCACTACCTCTGACAGACCCAGCTCCTCATCAGCTTCGTGTCATCTCCCTGTCTGAGCCCACAGGACCCAACCTTCCTATCCAAAAGACAGACTCCTAGATAGGCCTCTTCCAGGCTCCTTGGGGGCTCCATGCTGAACACTGGGCCCAAAAGACATAACTTGCCTCTTCATACCTTATTAAATCTTCAATTTCCTGCATTTCATTTCCAGAGGAAAGATGGCAGAAGACCAGCCACACCTATGCATTCAGATGTCAGACTCCAGTACAAATGGCATTCCCAGTAGAAGGCAGTCGCTGCCAGACTCGGCTGGCAGGGCAGGAAGCGTGCTCACCTTCCACAACATCTGCTACCGTGTGAAGACAAAGACTGGGTTCCTGTGTTTCAAAAAAAACACCCAAAAAGAAGTTTTGAGAGATGTCAAGTATGTATTTAAAAATCTCTTTAGAGTACGTTTTCAAAGTTTTATTTCTGTCTGGAGAATAGACTTCACTTATGTTGCTGGACCATTTAGCGCAATATGCAGATCAAGATTTAGAAAAATTATTTGTATGTAGGGCTGCTTTGTGTTTGAAAACTGTGCTTAAGTCCAGGTGCTCAGACCCTGGGCTGAGCCTGTACATCAGAGAGCTCACTTCCCTTGGGCCTGGGGGTACAGCCCTCCTAGCTGCTATCAGCACGTGGCACACCAGCCAGCTCTGCTCTCTCTACAGTCCCTGGCAATCCTCCCATTCTGTCGGGATGTTTAGCTGGGTTCCCAACAGCCTGTCCTCCGTGGCTGCCTCCTTTCCTCAGGTGGCCTTGGGTAAGGTTAGTGTTTTGGGGTGTTGAGCTTCAAATGTTTATCATATTTATGTAAGCGAGGGTTAGTCTAACTTTGAAGAGATGTAAAGGTTTCTGGGGTTTTGGCATTTTTTTGTTGAGTTGTTTTGTGGGTTTTTTTCCCAACAGAGAGCACTACTGCAGCAAAACAGTCATGTCATTATGGCTTTTGTTCTATAATAGTGGATAAATCTTGCCCATTCACAGTTCAGTAGTTAAACTCAGTGGCAAGGGCTCATACAATATGCCATTCCGAGTCACCCATGACTTTCAGCAGCCTAACTCCCAATTTCTATCATAAATATTCACCCTTTTGTGTAGTTCTGTCTATTCTGCTCTTTGCCCAGGGAATTTCCACACCTGCTAAACATGAGCTCTTAAAGGCTTTGATGCTTTTCTCAAAAGCCATAGGTTGTGGTACTTCAGTTGACTCATATGGGTCATTACTGACATTTTCCATCTGATTTCTGAGTTTCATGGGGCTTTATTGTCAGATACAGAGAAATATCAACTGCATTTTGAATACAGACAAATTCCTAGTTTATTTTGTCTGCAGGGATTATTATTCTCTCTGTTGAGAGAATAATACCTGAGTATGGTTAAAGCAAGCGTGTGCTCCTCTTGTAGAGATCCCTGTGGTAAAAAATACATGTACAGATTTTGCTAATTTTAGTAATGTTTCTGTTCTGTCTTCATTATTTGACAATTAGTTTTTCTTGAATTAGGAATAAAAGTTAAGGTGAAGTCTGTTCATAAATATTGCATGTGATTAGGCAGCTTAATTAATTCCAAAATTAATGGGATGCATAAAGTAGTTTCACAGATAAGTGACACTGGCCTGCCAGTTGAAACAGGCTAAGAAATAACCCCACCCTAATTATTTTGTAAAGCATATCTGTTTTGTCTTACAGTGGCATCATGAAACCAGGACTGAATGCAATTTTGGGACCCACTGGCAGTGGTAAATCTTCGTAAGTAACCCCTCTTCCCTCCACAGAAATTACACCTAGGGGAAAATCAAATTGGACAAAACAGCCGTAATGGACTTCTCTTTGAGAAAGATTGAATTTTTATTTAGATCTGTGTGAGTCTGACCGTTTTTTGAGAAATACTTGAACTCAAAAAGGACAGTCAGTCTATATGAGAAAGGTGGAACTCAATTTTAGTCCACACATTGCTGACAGTCTCTCTTTACACACTGTTCTGGTATTGTGCAACCAATTGGAGGTTAAACTCAAATTATTGAACAAATGGATGTGGACCTGCACAAATCTCATTTTCTTAGGAAACCAGGACAAAAAGCTCAGTCCTTGAAAGTTGCTGGGGGTTTTCTAGATTGCAAACATTTAATGTGATCTGCTTTTATGTAAGCTGTTTGTTCCATGAGCTGGGTACATGAAGCAGAGAGCTTTGCCTCCTGCATGTTCATCTGAAAAAGTAGCCAACTTTTCCTTTAGGCTACTGGACATTTTGGCTGCGAGGAAGGATCCCCATGGGCTCTCTGGTGACATTTTAATCAATGGAGCTCCTCAGCCTGCCAACTTTAAATGTACCTCTGGGTACGTAGTACAGGTAAGTAATTTTTATCACTGTGGATTCTATTGTAAGAAGTTGCTACCATGTTGCAAATACCTTGTCTTGATCCAAGAATCTAGAAAAACTCCTTAAAATTACAGTCAGCATGTTACAGAAAGGTGGTCTCTCCAGCCACATGTAAATCTCAACTTCCCACAGCTGACAGGTTCCCTTTGTGAGAGACAAGCAGATGGTATCTAAAACCCTCCCCTCCTTCCTTCTTTTGCCAAACCAGTTGAGAACAGCTTCACCCTAACCCACACAGCCCCAACGTCTCTTTACCTCCCCTCTTTTCTCCCTGCTCTCGCCTGCGGTGGGGTGAGCTGCACTGGCAAACACACTGTGACAATGACCTGAGCTGTAGCTGCTCCTTAGGTCCCTTCAGTCTCTCCCTCAACACCTCCAAAACGCTGATATAAGGTAAGAACAGATAAAAGATTGTTTTTAATACTTTGCTGTTTATACATTTTTATATCATGCATGATGGGGCCTGTTCCTATACAGTGTTGCTTTATGAATTAAGGCAAATAAAGTGCATGAAGTCCATATTCTGCTATGACACAGGCATTGAAGATGCACCTTGCTGCATGTTCTGGATGCTGCTACTGTCCCTCTGCATGCAAAGACAGAAACATAAAACATAGGTAGATACAGTCCTCAGAGGAATTAACAGAAACTGCTGAGCAACCACCAAGCATCTACCCTTTTTTTAAATGAAGGATGATGTGGTGATGGGAACCCTGACCGTAAGAGAAAATCTGAAGTTCTCAGCAGCACTCCGCTTACCAAAGTCAGTGAAGGAAAAGGAAAAAAATCAACGAGTGGACCAGATCATCAATGAACTGGGTTTGAGCAAAGTGGCAGATTCCAAGGTAAGGCCTGTAAACATGGTACTTAAACCATAGTAAGTGGTTTATTAATTAACCAAATGGGTCATCATGGCAGATTGAAAAGAAAGTGAATTTCCACAGGCTGTTTCAGTAATACAATAATTCGTGACATTTCTGTATGGAGACCTGTACAGACTGTGCTGATGCTGCTGTATGGTATTACATCGCAGGGAAAAGGAACAGAAAAGGGAAAGCTAGTAGCTGGATAAAAAGACAAGACCTCAAATAATATTAATGTTAAGAACAAGGCTATGCTTGAGGTAACATTTGCATCTGTTTCTGAGAGTAGGGCCAGAATTCCTTACATCTCTCCCCAAATACTACCAAGTGTGTAGGATGTTGTTTGCTCAAGGATTTCTCTTTGGGCCAAACAAGTCTCTTGTTTTTTATCAGGTTGGTACCCAGTTCACTCGTGGGGTGTCTGGAGGAGAGCGGAAAAGGACCAATATTGGGATGGAGCTCATCACGGATCCTGCAATCTTGTTTTTGGATGAGCCAACCACAGGACTTGATGCCAGCACTGCTAATGCTGTCCTACTGCTGCTGAAAAGGTGATGGCCTTGCAAGCAGCTTTCCATCCTCAGCACTCCATTCTACTATACTTCAGTTGTATTTGACTCAAATTACAGTTTGAATGAGCAGGGAATTCACACATGTAATTATTCACCAGTGGGGCAAGGATGCAAATGGGATAGGGAAAAAAACTGTATGAATTCTCTCTCTCCTCAAAGTGAGAATTTTTTTCTCACAGACCCTGTAAATATGACCTAAATTTTTTCCTCCGCCCTCCCCTCTTCTTCTTCCTTTTCAGGCACATGAAATTTATCAGACTTGATTAAGACTTAACTGAACTTTCACTTGCTCTTATGTAAACACTGAATCAACTTGAAAAGCTGATATCTCTGTCATTCTTCACATTCAGGATGTCAAAACAAGGAAAGACCATCATCTTTTCTATCCACCAGCCTCGGTACTCCATATTCCGACTATTTGACAGCCTGACACTGCTGGCTGCAGGGAAAGTGCTGTACCACGGGCCAGCCCAGCATGCCCTCGAATACTTTCAGTCCATTGGTGAGCACAACTTCCAGCAGGGCCAACCTTTGGTTTGCACCAACTCGAGTGAAATGCCAATAGCTCTGGGCCAGAATTGGACACTACATGTCCAAGCAAGCCCAGCATTTTAACAGGCTGAACATTTCTCTGGGTGTTTCTCCTCTTGACCCACACATGGATGTGGGTGAGCTGTTCCTGGGTGTATTTTAGTTAGAGAGAACCTGGGCTAGGGCTGGGAAGAGCACGCTGCCAGCTGTCACCTCACTTTAGCTGACAGTGCTGCCCAGCAGTGCCACCAATCCCTGGGGGAAGCACGGACTTTGCAAAGGCTGCCATGCCTATGGTGCAGGCTGCTCCGTGGGCAGGATGTGTGGCTGTGCTCCTGAGCCAAGCACAGCCCTTGGCCAGTCACACAGCCCCATCCAGGGCTCATAACATTGTCACCACAGGCTACCAGTGTGAGGCCTACAACAACCCCGCTGACTTTTTCCTGGACGTCATCAATGGAGACTCCACCGCCGTGGCAATGAACAAGGCTGATGAAAGTAACACAGGTATGAAACCCAGACCTGAGTTAAGCTATCCTAACATGTGGGAATGGGAATTTAAGAAGCTGTTTTGGTAACTCTCAGCACACAGAACTTCTTTCACTTTGAAGGCAAACCAGCTGAAATCTTGCAGAAGCAGAGATGATGAACCAGGACAATTGTTCCTGTTAAAGGACATAATTTCATGCAGTTATGACTTGACTATTTTACCTAATGAAGCAGTTTTTCTGTCACAAAATTACTGTTTTCCTTCCTCTGAGCAGGACGGGAAGGGATAGAGTACCACTCCTCACCTGTTGATGTTCCTTTGAAGTTATGCTAAGGCAAAAATTATCCCCAAACAAACGAATTAGCTCTCACTTTTTTTTTTTTTTTTTTTTTGAGCATGCTTTCTCATACTTTTCTGCTGCTACTCATTAATAGCTTGCTGTATTTTCACAGGAATGAAAAGACAAATTAAGTGTGTGAACGAATATCCTGAGTGCCCAAACACAGTTTCACTATAACTTTACCAAAGGAGCAGCCATCATTTTACAAAAATGCTCTGATCAGGGTCTGGCAAATATTATAGCTGGCAACACACATCATACCTGTAATTGGAAAAGCTCACAATGCACTGTAGTTAAGAAAAAAAGAAGGTCCAGCTGAAATTTATTTATGACCAAAGTAGACACATACAGAATTACCTGGATCTAAAAGTCTGTGAAGTCCAGGACTATGTCATCAGATCTGTGAAACAGATCACTTACAGCTCTTTGGGGGCTAAGGGGAGGTAAAAAAATCACTTTTTGATTAAAAGCCATGTTGCTGGCAGGTTGCAACTCCCTGGTAAGACAAGGTTTTGTTTGGTCAGAGAGCTGAGACGCTGCTGCCTGTGGGACAGGTTGCACAGACAAACACAGAGGCTTGATCTTATTTATACTGACTCTTTTGAACTGCTATGGGACAGTGCAGTGAA
Source organism: Regulus satrapa (assembly GCA_013396955.1). NCBI lineage: Eukaryota > Metazoa > Chordata > Aves > Passeriformes > Regulidae > Regulus > Regulus satrapa. The sequence continues at coordinate 73,365 of VWZN01013663.1, forward strand.
TCACTGGAACTGAGTGTGCATCTTCCTGTTTTTTAATCTTTCCAGCAGAGAGCACAGAAGAACACTCTGATTATGACAAAACCTTAGCTGAGCAATTAGCAGAAAAATACTCCAACTCTGCCTACTACAGAGAAACAAAAGCACAGTTAGAAAGCATTTCTTCAGGAACTAAAAAGAAAACCAAAGTATTTTTCCAGAAAATCACATATGCCAATTCCTTCTGCCACCAGCTGAAATGGGTGTCCAGGCGCACATTTAAAAACCTGATAGGAAACCCTCAGGCTTCCATAGCTCAGGTAAGGCTAATTGTATCTATAATTTTGTGGTATACATTGAATTTATTTGGCTCCTGGATTATTAGATAAGTCACTGGGATGGTTTTGCCTCTTGATATTTTGACTGCAGTAAGTATCTGAAGAAAGAGTGCTTAGGGTCTGCGGATAGAAGGGTGACATGACTGCTCCCAAATGTGGGGCTGTTCAGTAATTAATTTTCGACTACTGAAAGACTTTGGGAGGCAAGACCTGTCTCAGCAGGGCATTCTGCTGCCCCCAGCCGGGAGCACATTATGACTCAAGTAGTTTCACACCTTTACTCAAGGACATTCTTCAGATTTAACTGTAATTGTCCACAGTTGACACTGTGGGGTTTGGCCTCAAATCCTCTGCCCCGCCAGCAAAAGTTAACAAACTGCATTTGCTTACTTAATTAAATTTCAGCACGAAAGCTGGCAGTTGGGTCAAGTGCAAAAATAATTTTGCAGTCTTGTAATGTGTGTGCTATTGGACCATTTCAGTGTTCATATTGGTGATGATGTCTTCTGGATAAGGTATCATGAAGTCCACAATGGGGTCTAACACCTACCATGAAAGATGAATACTTCTGTTAGTGCTGCTTTTTCTGAAGGATCAGCACCAAAAGCATTGACTCCTTCAGAGCTGCACATTGCTTTCAAAAATGAAGAATACCCAGCTGGCCTCTGCAGAGTGACTAAATCCCTGGGAATCCCCTAATTTGTGAGCCAAACTCCCACTACAATTCTCAGCAATTCTGGAGAGACCAATAGAAAAAGTGGCCTATAGCCAGGGGTATAAATTCTCTTCATCATGTTTTATACAATGAGTGAATAAATGGCCAGTGTGGAGGTAAAACAAGTCCAGAATCCCTGAGGTTAAAAGGCTTTGAGTACGTGTGTGTGCCTGTATGTTGATACTATGGAGATCTTTAATAATTGCTTTGTAAAAGCTTGACCTTGTGACAAGAATTAGGCTCTCAAGAACCTCCTTCACAGCCCAAGGTTAATGGTCCTGACTTGTTTCTCACAATCTTTTTTATCTCCCCACCCTCATTAGGGGTGGATTTGTTCAGCATTCTTGTANGTGCACAAACGTCAGTCTTTTAAATGACATCCTTGAGGCACCTGTTGTCTCTGCTATTTAAATCGTTACAGACCACAAATATTAACACATCTGTTGACCTGTTATAGCATCTTTATTAAAAACAATCCCATCAGTAAGATGTATCATAGTAATTACACACTCTAGAGCATGAAAATAAACTGTCATCCTCATCCTGGCAGTAAGGAAAACCTTTGAAGCAATGAGAATGACACTTTCCCTTCTTTTTTCTCTTTTTCCCATTTAGCTTTTAATTACAGTTATTCTGGGACTTATTGTAGGCGCCCTTTACTTTGGACTTGAAAATAACTCTGCTGGACTACAGAACAGGTCAGTCAGACTAGGTAATGGATTTTCAAAAATTTGATAAAGCTCCCTTTAAAGGAGCTTAATACCTCTGTAAAGCAAATGCTTCCCTTCAGCATCGGTAAGGCCAAACCTGTGTGAATTGGAAGTGAGGATGGGATTTTGTTCCTCTAGCAAGGTCCCTGCAGAACTGAGAGAGCTAAAATATACAGATTTGTGGCTAGATAAATATGGCCAAAGTTGTAATCTTGCAACTGTTTCTATTCATACACTTGAATTTACCAGCAGTAAGATATTTTCAAATTATGCTGCTCTATGTATCATTTTGAGGCTGTTTGTACCTGACTTGACACATGAGTTTGCCACTATGAAAACTTTGGGTTCTTAATCCTGAAACAGTTCATAGCATTTGTTTAAAAATAGCCGAGTTTTAAATTGAGTATGAAGTGCCTTAATTTTTTGAGGAAAAGGTGAAAACTACTTCTCACACTGGTTATTTGGCTCCTCACAATTTGCAGTAGGCAAATACCTCTCAATCTGAAAATCTTTAATGTGTCAGGAAATTACATTAAGGAAAAAACAAACCACAGCCTCTCAAAAAAACTTCAGTTGATTTTCTGTCTTTTGACTGCATCAGAGAATGTGCTCTCATTGTATGCCAAAACCAAATAATGACTGCACCACATCTATGACAGGCTTGTTACGGACTCAGACTCGTTAGCCAAGACTTTTCCCATGGATTTTGGGATGGGAGGTCAAACACTGCCAAACTTCAGGCACTGCAAGTGGATTTATGTACTTTGTTGTGGAAACACTACATTTACATCCCATTTTATAAAACACTGTTTTGCAATTTTTGCAGAGTGGGTGCAATGTTCTTTCTGACCACCAATCAGTGTTTCAGCAGTGTCTCAGCTCTTGAACTCTTCGTTGTGGAAAAGAAGATATTTATGTAAGTAGGACATACAAGAAGGTTACCATGCTCTGCTGTTAGACTGTGAGTTTGTCTGACATGCTGTAAATGTAATTTAAGTGCATTTAAGTGCTAGTGCAGAATTTTCATGTTATTTCACTGGTACTGCTCATTGCAAATGTACTCTGTTAATCTGCAAACAGATTAGAAGTGAGTTGTCTGCAATGTTTGCAAAAGATATCTATGCTTACAAATGGCTCAGAGTTTAAGATTATTGACACATTAGGAAAAACTCCCTTGAATACTCAATTTTGGCATTGATTAATAAGTTTGTGACTCACTAGTGAGGGCAATAAATATAATCTAACTGGATTATTTAAAGCTATGCATATTGTGCTGTATAAAATATGAAAATTATTCAAACTTTAGCCTCTCTGTCTCAATGACATGACACATAAATTTACTAAAATTTATGTGCACAAATACCCATGTTCATTTGCATATGAAAATGTCACCAGTTCTGTAGTGTGTAGACTTACCGGACAGTTGTATTACAGCCTAAGTATGAAAGATTTTATTCCAGTTTGAGCTAGAATTCATTTGTCCAGAGGTGAAAATCAAACTGGTTTTTAGAGGTTAAATTTGAAACATGCTGTACCCATCTCTGTGTTCCAGGCATGAATATATCAGTGGGTACTACAGAACGTCTGTATACTTCATAGCAAAGCTGATGGCTGATTTAATACCCATGAGGACTATGCCCAGCATCATCTTCACCTGCATAGTTTACTTCATGCTAGGCAAGTATGGTCTCCCACAGTCTCATTCCAACGCCCTCAATTAATCATCATGGCACATGCATCTTCTAGATTTGTATGAATACCTGGATATTTATATAAGCTAAAGCCCTACATAGTAGCAGTGGCTACCGAGCTTACTTTTAGCACACCATGTTGTTTTCTACAGAAATGACACAAAGATTTTAGTGTTCATCAGAGAATCTGTGACATGTCTAACCTCCACTGCCCCTAGAAGGAAGCCATAATGATTACTACATAGTTTTAATTTATTCCTTTTAATCTATGACCTTCTTGGCTTCTGATGACTTTTACAAAATATGGTTGTGATCCTTGCGAGAGCACCTAAAAGAAAAGGTTTTATTTTACAATTACTGTGTGTAATTCTTAATACTGTGTGTAATTCTTAATACTGTGAGTAATTCTTAATACTGTGTGAATTAATACCAGCTTGTTTGCTTTGGTCTGAGTTTTTCCCCTAAGAAATAGGAAAAAAGGCCACATCAGCAAGAGGCTCACAGACTGTAAAACTGGAGTGAAACAGATCTTGCTACTGAATCCATAGCTACCTCAAGGCTGCTAGGTTCTTTAGGAGAGGTCTCATCTAGAAACTAGTGAAATGCTGTACAGCTGCTGCTCATGGAAGTGCACTAGAAGTTTCTCCTTTGATGGACAACTCGCAGCCACTTTGGATGTGTGAAGTACAGTACTTCTACACATTCTTCTATCTTCACTCTTACTGCAGTTTTGGGCATACTACTTCTTCATCCTGTCTTCCACTGTCGGGACAGGCACATAAGGGCTGCCTCAAGTATCACAGCAGTCTTGGGTCTCAGTGCTGTGCTGGCAGGCAAGGTGTGATTTGCAAGCAGGACACACTAGGAAAGTCAGGACAATGTTCATATTATGGCAGAGCTTTCAGCAGGATCATTCTGAAACTCTTCTTGTTCTGATCTTTAAGGTTTGAAACCAACAGCAGGAGCCTTCTTTACAATGATGTTCACCCTTATGATGGTGTCCTACGCAGCCACTTCCATGGCACTTGCCGTTGCAGCGGGACAGAGCGTGGTCGCTGTAGCAAACCTAGTCATGACTGTCATATTTGTTTTTATGATTGTGAGTAGCACTGTTCAGTTCTCTAGACTGGATCATCAAATCCTAGAAATGCTGAAATCCAGAAATTCTACTAGCATGGAGTTCAGCTGAATTCTGCAAACAGTCTGTTGGGGTCAACATATCCTGATTTGTCTGATTTGAGTATCCTGATGCTGTGGGGTGGAATATTCTGATTTGTCCTTTGAATGAACAAGAAGTGGGGGGCTGGAGGGTTGGGTGTGGGCAGGAGAGTGGTTCCTCTATCTTCTTTGTGGCTCTGGCGGACAGAAAACTGCCTAGAAAGTAGGAAAGCCACTTAGGGGTACATTTTATCCTCTCTCCCTTAATTTTGTGAAAGGCAAGTGAGTCTGGCTGAGAACATGACCTGCAGCCCCATGCTTTCTGAGACCACTAGCTCAGCTGTCCCCCTCAGCTGCAGAGCCCACCTTGGGTATGTTAAACTGAACAACACACAGCCACAGTCAGGAGACAGGCACCTTAGATGAGGCAGAGCTGAACCCACAGCCAAAATCCACGTTGCCTCAGACTCAGGGCACACTTGGCAAAACCCAGAGCACTCCCACACTGAGGAACAGCAGAGAGTTCATGTGAACCCATGTGGGATCCCCAGACAGGAAGCACATGGGTTTACTGCACAGGGGAAGGCATTCTTTATTACTTATTTTGGGGAAGGGCCTGAGGTTATGGCCCAAAGCTTGGTAACATATAAATCCTTCCCTTTTGTTCTTCCGCTAGAATATTTTCTTTCTCTAGAAATGCTTTCCTATTCCTTTATATCTGGAGAAGCAAAGTCAAGAGCTAGATAAGAACATAATAAAAGTGTATAATTTGTAATTTTTTTTTGTTTGCTTTTTGGTTTTTTTTTTGGGTTTTTTTTGGTTGTTGTTGTTGTTTTATTTTTGTGGCTTTTTTGTGACTTTTTTGTTATTATTGCCTCTAGATTTTCTCTGGACTGCTGGTCAATCTCACAACCATCATGCCCTGGCTCTCCTGGCTCAAATACTTAAGCATCCCTCGATATGGAATGACAGTAAGTGCTCTGATTTCCTGTGTACAAACCTGGAAATGGTTTGCTAGAAAGGAATGTCTTTAATCATGATAAAAAAATTTTCAGACTTGATGGCTTAATGAGCAAAAGGAAAGCCAATTTAGTACAACAACCTGGGAGTGTTGTCCAGTGTCTTGAAACAAGAAAAGCTTCTCATCAACCAGCACCCAGTGATGTTTAGAAGAGCTCATTTCTGTTATTTGGAAACACCTCATATGAGAGACACAACTACTAGATCCACTCAGCTGGACAGAAAAGTTTCAAAGTAAAGAACAATGTTATCTCCTCCCAAAAGAGTAAAAATCTTCTATTTGTCTTTTCCACCAATCAAACAAAAATGGGTCAGCCTAAAGATTTTCTCCTGGTTTGTGAAAATATAAGACAGAGTGATGTTTTGCAGAGAAATTTGGGCTTTACTATGCCCCTGCAGAAATAGTCTGGCCTAGGGTAGGTGGTAAGGCCTGTTTTGTGGTGCATGCTTTACCATGTGTGTACAGGCTGTATACATTCCTTTCTTAGAAGAAAAAAGATCTCTGCTACTCTGCTCTAAAATGGGGACTTGGCAAATAGAGTGATACCAGCCCATTTTTAGAATGAAGTTTAATTGCATTACATATCATCATGTTAATGTATCACTCCTTTGCCTACTAATTTCTGTTGTCATTGTTTCTTTTATTTTAAAAGGCTTTACAGATCAATGAGTTGACTGGTCTGAGCTTCTGTGACAGCACTAACAACACAGTTTTAAGCAGTAGATATCGACAGACAAGCCAAATGTAAGTATTTTGGTACACTGAAATGAATCCTACCATCAGTAACTTTAGAAGTCCTAGAACATCAGTCTGAGTATCAGAGATACTCACTGATGACCAGAGAATCTGTGAGTTTTTACATGGAAAAGGAACCTTTGACTGGGTTTTTGCATTCTGACTGCACTGAACATTCTACTTGTTGTCATATTTAGTATTTATAACACTAGAAATATTTGGCATTATGCTTCTTACTTTTCTTCAAACTGTATTTAGTGAGAGCTATGCATACACACACAATTGTACAGCCTCACAAAATCCATTTCAGCTTCCTGCATTAATCTGCAGCTATAAGAAAAGCAAATTTACAAATGGAGAATTAACCACTGACATATATAGCTGACGTTTGCCAGCCTACTACACACATGCAACCACACTACAACCTTTAGAGATCTTCCTAGGTCCTGCTGACTGGTTTATAAAGTGACTAACATTATCAATATGTGTGTATTTATCTGTAGGGGATGTACTGGAGAGGAGTATCTGGAGAGTCAAGGCATCGATCCGAGCCCCTGGGGCCTGTGGCAGAACCACCTGGCTCTGGCCTGCATGATAGTAATATTCCTTACCATTGCCTACCTCAAACTGCACTTCATGAAGAAGTTCACTTAAAACCAGAGGGAAAGATGCAATTCCCACTGTTCAGTAGTTTGCTGAACTGAATCTGCAACTAACTTGGTTATTTTTAAAGAGATCTTTCTTTGTACTTTTATTATTACCCAAGGCAACAACATGAATGCCATCCTTGCATATCAAATACTTACTGTTCGTTTACTCAGCCAAGATGTCTAGCACAGCTCCCTCCTCTCTGCCAAAAAAATGTGTACAACTGTTCATTTCTTCAAGAGGCTATTCATTCTTTCTCCATGGTCTAGCTATGAACTTGTCAAACACTATATCTAATATTTCACGGCATAACCTGAAGAAAATTGTGGTTCCAAACTTTAACTAGCACTTGCCTTCGCCAAGAAGTAATTCAGCCCAAGTTGCTGCTTATCAGGATGCCAACACAGTGTCAGCTGCTTACATGGTCACAGGATATGTGAGAGAGGGGCAAAATCCCTTCCATCCCAGTGCCCTTTTTCTTTGGGAATCATTACTGCTCTAGAATGTACTTATTGATGCCATCAAGCCTTTCTTGCCTCACTCGAGTGGTATTACTGTTTATTTGAATGAAAATTTAAATAAATAAAGATACTGTTTATTTAAAGAAAGGTGTTAATAATTTATAGTTCCCATAATCCTTGTCCTGAAATTTGTATTTCCTCTGCATAACTGCAAATCATCTTCACTGCCCTACTACTGTTGCTATCGTGAGTCGTTCTTAGTAATTTTTATGATGACCAATTTCAAGTGCATGACTAAGCAGGATGGTGGCACCTTTGTAAGAGTCCATAGATTGCAGCAATCCCTTCCTGGCAGACCAGCTTTTCCCTGGCTATGTGCAGCAACACTGGCTCATCTCCTTCTTTGTCTGCAGAGGTATGCACAGTAAATGCATAAAAATGCATAGGAGACAAATTTCTTTCTTGGGTTGTTACTGTTGATCTTGTTGCTCCTGCAGCATTTGCCCTGGTTTGTATAGGTCATAAAAAAACCCCCAAAAACCAAAAAACAAACTTACAAGACCTTCTTTCTGTAAGAGATTTAGAAACATCGACCACCCCAAACTGGAAGGGACACACAAGGCTCATTGAATCCTACTCCTGGATCCGCACAGGATATCCCAAGAGTCACACCCTGTGCTTTGACAGTGTTGTCCAAATGTTTCTTGAACTCTGTTGGACTTGGTGCTGTGACCACGCCCCTGGGGAACCTGTTCCAGTGCCCAAACACCCTCTGAGTGAGGAACCTTTTCCTACTATCCAGTCTAAAACTTCTCTGACTTCAGCTTCAGGCCATTGCCTCCAAGTTCTGTCACTGTCTCCATAGAGAGGAGATCCTGCCCCTCCTCTTCCTCATGAGGAAGATCTAGACTGAGTTGAGGTCTCCCCTAAGTTTCCTCCTTTCCAGGCTGAACAGAACAAGTGCCCCCAGCCACTCCCATACTTCCCATCCAGACCCTCCACCTTCTCAAGGCCTCTCTGCCTTTACTTACACCACTCCTCAAGAATGGTTGCAGTTCTAGCTATTGGACAGCTCACATATATTGTAAATTTAACATCTTCATATATATGGTATTAGGATTCATACTGATCTCATCATGAATTATATTATTTTGTTGGTAATATGCTGCTGGGGAAAAAGAATACCTTCAAAACACAAAAAATTGTCAGAGAGTGTTCTGTACCTTTAGCTTAGCCCTTTTTAAGCAGAAGGAAACAGTGAGGAGATAACAGTTTTGGGATTATTCAAAAAAATTGACAGCACTATTACTAAAAAGAAATGAAAGTGGAATTCTTGCCTTCAGAAAATCATCCCAGATTTTAAAATGCAGAAATCTACAGTCTATCTGATTGCAGCTGGTCTTTAAAATTTTAACAAGTTTTAAACATGATCACACAGACTCTGCTCCAGTTATAAAAGAAAATAATCAAAGTTGAATTACTCACATTTTCTACAGGCTTTGACACCATATTGCATAGATAATATTTATCACAAAACTCCTAAACTTCTTTTGCTTTCTACTACTTATTTCAGCAGCTGGTCATCTAGTAGAACATATTTATGTAAAAGAAATGTTTCTTCCAGTACTGTCCAACACTTAACTCTGTAAAGATGTAAAATTCTATACCCCAGTTGCATGAGCAAAAATTACAGTAGTAGTCTTTGTCACATTATAGACTTCAAATTAAGATTTTATTTTGCTCTTTTTGTTCAGCACTGCACTTTATATGGTCTAATGAAAAGTGCCCCTGCCCATGGCAGAGGGGTTTGCACTAAATGACCTTTAAAGTTCCTGCTAACCCCAAAATTCTATTATTCCATGACATATCTGGTTCTCCCCTTTTGTGTGGCGTAGATTAGTACAACTACATTGCTTGCACACGCCAGGAGGCACATCATCTCTACAATAACCTTAACATTGACTTTTACAAGCACTGTAAACAAAGGGGAAAAGATTATTAGGAAAAGATTGGAATTGAGACCAGAATCCCTGAGGTTAAAAGGCTTTGAGTACGTGTGTGTGCCTGTATGTTGATACTATGGAGATCTTTAATAATTGCTTTGTAAAAGCTTGACCTTGTGACAAGAATTAGGCTCTCAAGAACCTCCTTCACAGCCCAAGGTTAATGGTCCTGACTTGTTTCTCACAATCTTTTTTATCTCCCCACCCTCATTAGGGGTGGATTTGTCCAGCATTCTTGTAGGGGTACATGGCTCATTAAGCCTTTTTTTTTTTTTTTTTCATTAATCTGCTCCAAATTGGTCTTGAAATGATCCCTGCTTTCCCCTGCAACTGGCTTAGGAGCTGAATTATCCCTGACATTTGCTCCTTTCGGCAGGATCTTAGCGAGAGGGTACCATGGATCAAGTAGTTTGTGGTGTTAAGACACATGCATTGCTCGGGCTTAAAAATAGCAGAACTGCCTGATACCATTGTTTTCCTGAGCTTTTTGTCATTTGCATTTAGCATTTAAAATGTGTGACGTACAGAATTTAATGATTCTGATTATATCACTAGCTCGACTGAAAATGTGTTTTCATGTATGAAAATTCCTCTTTAGTTTGCCTACACTTTAACAGCAAGTGATTTAATCTGGACTCTTGGAAATTTTAAAAACCTTTAGTTAGGTTTTAGAGTATTTAGTCTAGTTGCAGATTTTTCTTTACATTGTCTGTCTGAATGACTTCAATTAAAATAAATCACAAGCTGAGGGTTGTTGCTTTCTAAAGAGTTATTAAACTCATTTAACTCAATTAGTTTGAATGACATTTTATGATAATAATCTTATAATATGCCACTTTTAAATTTTATTGCCTTTAGTACAGAAACTAAGGGTTTGATATATTCTGTGCCAGTAACAGAAAGTAATTGCTTTTTCCTCGTAAAGAATGTTCATAAAGGCAGGAACAGATGGCAAACTGGCTAGATATTGGTAACACATCACCCAGTTGAAGTGTCATGTCCTAGGAAGAATATTTAAAACATATACAGGTTTGGAATGGCATAATTCAGAAGACCCTGAAAAAGCCCTATATTGATTTATTAGAAGAAGAAAAAAAAATAAAAGGCAACCTAATGCTAACAACAGCCTAACAAGTAAAACTCTATTAATTGAGAGCTTTTAGTATGCAGAAAGGCACTGGCAAAACTGAAATCACTGGCATTCAATTTTATTTTTTTAGATTCTTCTTTGTTCTAAAAATATTTAATAATCAATAATATCAACTGTTGGAGCAATTCTTCAGGAATAAAAAATTATTTCAGTGGAATATGAAGCAGGAATATGAGTAAGTCTGGTGGCAGAGCAGTATGAGTGGCTTTTGCTGAGGAGGTAGAAGGCCAGACAGCATCGAAAACAAATTTCATCTTCAGAATTACTGCCTTATTTTCAAAACTGATATTGAGTAATGAATTAATGCTGTAACATATTTACACGTACTTGGACAGCTGTGTGATACAGGCTGCTGACTTTTCAAGTGACATGTGTAAAAGGCCCGTGACGCTGACTTGGGGACTGTGACTTGTTTTTCAGAGTGTACCAAGGGTTTATAAATTATATTTATTCAAGCAAAGATTTAACAAGTGCCTGAGTGCTTGCTGACCCTCTAGTTCTCACCATGGGCCTACATGTTTTACTGATGAAGCCACTACCACTGGCTGGATGCTTTAGGCTGCATTAAAAAAAACAAAAACCAAACAAACAAAAAACAAAACAAAACAAACCAACCCAGCCATAATTTTTCTTGACTTCTGTGCTGGTAGATAAAATAAGAGCCTTGTAGACCATGTACTAACCACCTGTGACGAAAGATATTTGTTTAGTTTTGATTTTCCAGGAGGTGTTGAGAAATGTAAGTATAGAATAGCATCCCACTAAAGCAGAGAATAAATCTATAAAAAGTTTTGCAGTTTTATGTTGTTCCAGTACAGAGGAAGGATTAAAAAAATACCATAAAAGAATTTATGTCAGGTGAACACTGGAAGCTGAAAAACAATAATTATAATGAATGTATCCACTAGAGAAGGAAGAAAGAAAACAATTAAAATAGCAACATCTAACTTAGCCTGCTAAAATAGGTAAACTCTGCTTCTCCAGTTTCATGCATTTCTTTCATATTTCAAGAGAAAGAAGCTTTGCCTTCATAAGGTTTTGAGTCATGTCTGGTTCACTCTCAAGAAAGTTGCCTTGCCAAAATCTTAGTCACCCTGCTTCTTCAAGAACACCACAGTGCAATCACTTCCTCGCTCCCCAGTACTATGAAATAGCCACCTGCTTTCCGATTGCTCTTCCACTGACCCAGTGGGCACAGGGTCAAGCGCTGAGGATGCACTCCCCTGCTCTGTGTGGCTGCAGACAGGCACTGCCGGTAACATGACGGAGATGGTTTCTGGACACACACCAGCATCAGTCCAAGGTGAGTCAAACGTCCTCAAATGATCCCTGTTGTGGATTAGTAGTAACGTATTTTCAGTTTGCAAATTTTCTGTGGGATGCTGACAAACACTGCAAGTATTCAAACTTTTATTTCCTGGTTGAAAAATTTCAATATCCCTTGCTACAGTGCCATTTTTTCTGCACACTTTATACAAATAAACTTCTAAAAGAGAACAACATAATTAGGAAAACAAAAAAAAAAGATGAATAGTTTTCTCTTATTAACTGGTAAATGCCATTTTTACAAGCATCAACTTGCTGTCTCTTGAACATTTAGGGAAGTGCAAGTGCTCACTTTGTGTTTAGCTGTGTCTTTTTACACAAAAGGTACATAGCAGGATGACAGAATATAATCTGATAATGTAAATAACAGCAATGCCAACAAAGACTCCTGGAGCTGCTCCCCTGGTCTTCCATATGACACACTTCTATTTGCTAAATAATCTGTGATTATAGTTCTTACAGAAGTGAAAAACTTCTTTCAACCTAAATATTTCCCTTCTTTTCAAAAATTAGTTCTTCTGTCAGACAGACCTTATTTTCATCTTCCTGTGCAATAAGGGAGAAGTCTCCTGAACGTAAATGCTTTTCTCTTGCAGTCTGCATCTTCCTCCTCTTCTTGCTGGGCATGAAATTACAGCCGGTTAAAACAGTTAAAGCCCTTGTCAAACCTGTTTCTTCACTTAACTGTTTAAAAAAACTAAGCCAGGAAACACAGCTGGCCTTTATTACACAGCTGTGGCATCACAGGAACACTGGGAGAAATGGAAATTGCTTTCCAGTGCTTGCCAGTCCTGCCTTTCTGCAGCACTAGGTTTCTCATGGCTGTAGCTTTCTGCCCACAGACATCTGAAGCTGGGAGCTGGGGAACTCAGTCTGACAGCATCCACCTCAGCTCCAGGAAAAGCTGATGCCAGTACAGAAGTGTGCTTACCTCAGACTTTGAAATGAACTGGTAATTTCATGTTTAGCCTGAAAGGAGCATTCTTCTCCATTGAGTGTTTCTCAGAGTTTACATCACACCACTCTCCATGTGACAGTGAAAAGCAGCAGCCTGAGCAGCACACAGAGGCATTTTTGGCAGCTCTAAGCTTTTATTTCAAAAATACCTCAAATGTGACTTTCCAGAAAACAAAGCCTAACTCTTCTCACTGGATTTTTTTTTTTTTACAAAACTAGAAGTCTTAAAAATTGTAACTCTTTAAGAGTTGAATATTGCTGATTTGTTTCTTATGAATAATTCCTTAATGAGCATTTTGTTCCCTGTGCGTCTGCTAATCTTTAACTCTTTCCATGACATTGCAAATGAATGAAATTCGTGATTTCAACTTTTGTCAAAATGTCACCAGCAAAACTGTGGCTGATGCAAACTGTCATGATCAGTCCTTTGGCAATCTTACTGCATTTATTACTAATGACTTTTGGAGAGCCACACAAACCCAGTATACTCCCCACATCTCAAAAGCCTTCTTGCTCCCTTCCTCCACTGCTGGAAGGGCTTCTCCAAAACAGCTGAAGGAAATATGCTCTCACACTTCAGCCAATTCAGGCCAATTACAGAAGACACAAGTTTGCTGCTCTTTGTCTGGGATGCAGTTTCAGTCTCCTTGAGTATTCCTTGAAGTTGAAATGGAGCAGAAGAGCTGCCAGAATCCCTAGTCCAAGGAAAACTTGTGATGCCACTGCTGTTTTAGTATTACTGGTGATTAAGCAGCAAGTTTGTAGCAGCCCTTTGATCCAAGCTGGAAGCAGCTGAGTGTGTGTTAAGGCATCAGTGTGAGGTGACACAAATAAGACACAACTCTTTTGAATGTCAGTCTGTCACCTGTACCGTTAAGCTGTCACTCTACCTTTCTGTACCTATTTTGCATGACTTTGTGCTTAAAACCTGGAAATCCTCGTTTCAGAAGTGACAATTGCTTGCAGACCTTTTATAATAACCTTTTAACCCTTTTTCCTCAGTTTTTTGACCAAGTTTTTCTTCTTGTTTGGATTTACTGGAAAAGAATCTTGGAATGTACAAGGCATCCAAGTAATGCCTGTGGACATGGAAGAATTACTCCAAAAAGCTTTTATTCCAAATATGCATCTCAAACTGCATTTCTTGAAAAAACCTCTCAAAATCAGCAATGTTACAGCATACACAGAGCATTAAATAAATAAATAAAGTTCCCACTTCCTACACACTGTGACTTTTATAGTGCACTGTCCAACTGACTAAAGGCTTAATATCCTTAATATATTCAGTATGCATGTGTTTCATTAAAGATTGGGATGTATTTACATTAATCATTCCATTTTCATTAATACTGCTTCATTATTACAGCTGTCCAGAGAGAACTATGGGTCTTACATAGGAGCCTGGGCTTTCCAAGCTCTATTCAAACCCTCCAGGTGCTGTAGTATTCCCTCTTGAAACAAAGGAAAAAATAAAGGGGAGTAGAGGAAAAAATTACCCAGCAAGTAATGAAGAGACAGGTATTAGCAGTGGGAGCTGCTACCTGAAATAGCAGAAAGCAGACCTGTGCGTTTTCAGAAACAGAAATCTAAAATAAAATGTTAAAAAAGGACTGTTTGGGCAATGAAGCAGTAAATTCAGCCCAGTCCTCCACGTTCATTTACACCCTCTACTCTCTTTATTAGGTAATCTGAGAATAAGGTATGAGAGAAAAGTAACACAAACAAATGTAAGATTTTTCCTATTACATTATAAACAAACCAAGCATAGGCACAATGTTTGCTTTGTAGATTATATAAAATGTTTATTAGGAAGTAAAGTGCTCAGTTTTACAGATCAATACATTCTTGATCATTGTAGAAGACTTGCATAATTAACAGCTTCCTAATAAGACCAAATGCTGTACATTACTATGCAAAAAAACTGTACCTTTGCAATAAGCAACAAATGATATGATAATCTAAAACTGAAAAATGCATCAATAAAATGTTTATAACATTTGTCAAGTGGCAATGCACTTACTGCAAGGGCCGCTGTCAACACACACGGGTACCCCATGGAAACTTATTGCACTTCAAAATGAAGTTTGTTATCAAGTAACGACACGTTACAGAAATATTCCCCAACAAATACAGCTATTAATGCAAACATTTTCATAATAAACACATAGTACAAATGAAAGGTGAACCGAGTGACTGAATTTACATTTTGAAAGACACATTTTGGATATGAATACAAAGACAAGGCTCTGTATATTGAAATTGCTTTGGTATCGTATTTTCTATTTTCTTTGCACACCAGCTGGCCATGTTGACAGCTGGTGTTTATTTTTGGTCTGTTTATACTCGGAAATGCAGTTAAACACTGAAAAGCTTTTCTCAGAAAGGTTTCTGAGGTGTAAAACCCTTCAATCAAGGCAAGAGAGAGCTTAATTTGAATGCCCTCATCCCACATGAAAGCCCTAGCCACTGTGCCACGCACTGTTTTGGCAAGTTCATGAGGACTCTTGTGAAAGGCTATGAATTTCTTTCCAGTACAGGACAAAATAACCCACACAAGAATCACAATCTGTTCTCCTACATAATTCTGTTCCCAAGACACAGCTGCTATAAAATTCCAATACTGAATTTCCTCCTCTTCCACCTTACATCAATAAATTCCTGTGCATACAGTTCTCATAAAATTAAAAATTGAAAGGCATGAATTCTAGTTCAATTTAGCAGGTTCCCTGGTTAGAGGAAAGGCATTCTGAGGCACTGCTCATCCACGCAATGCCATTGCAAGAATATATGGAACATGGAAGCCTTGCCTAAACAACACTCCCACAAGAGTGAAGAGATAACAACTGCTTGTTGAAAAACAGAAGGCACCAACATAACACATTCTACTTATGCTTTGTTAAACTGGCCTTTTTTCTTCTATATACCCTTCTAATAGCTGAGGTGTGGTTGATTTTAGAGCTTTTCATTACCTTTTTCACCAGCTCTCAGCCTTTAAACACCAGACAACTGCCCCCTTCAGGAAAAAAGCACAGTTGACAGCCTCCCTCCTAAACCAGCATTCCACCTATGGAAACATATTGCTAGGCAAAACTCCAAACACTGCCTCAGTGCTCCCTGTAGGAAACCAACAGAATTTCAGTGTTGCACGTCCTTTCAAAAATAAAGCTTCTATGACACAAAGCAGAGGGAATTAAATACTAAAAATCAGTGATTCTAATACAAACACCTTCCCAAAGGAATCCTGTGTTACATCTCCGCAGAGAAGTCTATGTAGAAATGTACCTAATAATTTTACAAGCAGTTTGGTGAAATGCAAATACAGACCACATAGTTGAGATGTGATTAGAACTTCACATGGCACAAGACCAGATTTTCCCAACCGTCAGAAACTTCTCTGCCCCTTTCCCTGTCACACCCAAGGAAAACTTAATGTTTTTCAATTTTGTGTGCTTTTAAATAATGTATTTTCTGCAAAGTAGCTGTATTTCTCTAAGAACCTCTAGAATGTTTATCCCAGAAACACTTAGATAATGAAAACATAGTATTAAAAATGGGCACTTTGCAACATGGCTGAAAATTCTTATGTTAGTTGGGTGTGAAGAGGCAGCTCTCAAACATTTCTTCTGAAATGTTAATTATAATGCATTCAGTTTCTAAAACAGAATGATGTAATTTAAAGTTGTACAAACTAAGTGCGCTTTCTTCTGCTTAAAAAATGTACCTCTCTAAACAGGAAAAAGAAGAATATTTTAAATTAAGTAAAATATTAGTATACTAAGAATAACTCAGGAAGACAAGTAGAAACCCATATTTTGAAAAAAAAGTGCTGTTTTATCTGTCAGCTTTTATAATGAATAAGACAAACTGATGCCATATTATTTTAAAATTTGCTTTAAAAACCTTTAAAAATTGTACTTTTCAAGACGAAGCAGAAAATTAATATACTTTTAGTGTGCCAGCCACTGCACATTGCTTTGTCTGTAGCTTGCTGCCCTCATGCAATTGTTCCAAATAATATTTTTACAGAACCAGATTTCTGTCCTGGTAGATTTTGTCCCACCTGGTATCCATTCAGTTTCCTGCATTTCAGTTTCCAAGGGTGACATTCTCGCTGCTGGCACTACACATGGCTTACACAGGCCTGAAGATGACTGACGGAGTGAATATTTCCTTTTTCCCACCAGAGAACGATGTCCCCGGTGGCGGGATCAGGACGATCCCCTCACGCTGGGTGACAGCGCTGGGGTGTTTGCTGCCCTGAACGCTGAACCATTCGGAATCACCCACAAAGCTCGAGCTACACATGGACGTTGTTGTTGCCCCCATTTCCTGCTGCTGCATCGACGCCGTCTGACTGGGAAGAGGACGGCCGGGAGCTCCTGGAGCGAGGCTGCCCGTGCAGTCCCAGGGGCGTTCCCAGCCCACGGCTCATTTGCGAGGCCGTGTCGTCCGACTCCCAGCGCTCCAGCTCCTCTCGCACCAGCCGCTCCATCTGCTCCCTGTGCGTTTCGCTGTCCCGGCCCAGCCTCTCGTCCTAAACACAGTGCAAGACACGAGCTGGAAGTGCAGCTTCCGAACTGCAGTCTGGGCAAAACCCTGTGCAACCGCTGGAAATTCTTATACTGTTTGAGTATATCCACAGGCTAATGGGGAAACAGCTCCCACAGCAAACTTTTATTTCCAGCGATCAAATGCCCAGGTTGCCACCTAGGAAAGCGCAACTTGTATTCCACTTGACAGATTTTAGCATCTACAGAAATAACACATTTCTCTCACTGGCTGCTTCCAAAGGGCACTCAGGAAAGAGAGAGTGAAAGGGGAAGTCAGGTAACCCTGGTGACAGAAGTTACCTACTCCCACCTGCCACACACAGTGCCAGAAGCAACAAAGGAGACTAAGAGCAGACTGGGATGGATCACATAGACTCTAACAGAGTCCACAAAAAAAATTGTATTAAACCCAAAAGACACCAAGGGATGGAGGAGCTGCTTCAGCAGCTACTGAACACCACTGCTGTCCAGATCACAGGTTTAAATGGTGACACAGGCCTGCTGTTCTGATAAGACATGTTGTCATATCTGAATCTTGAATAATATTCCCAAAATTTATGTTTCAAACTACATGTTTTTCTAACAGCTAATTGAAATCACTCACCCTCTGTCAAAGCACCCATGTCCTCTTTACCACCACTCCATCAATCCTGCCAAGACAGGCAGCAGGAAGAAGTACCAACAGAAAGAAGACATGAAGGTTGTGACCAGACCACAGAGTGAGTTTCTTACCTCTGTCACTCCATCTAACAGCCTTCCCAACACATCTCTCCTTTTCAGCTTGGCCCTCTCCATGGCCTCCAGCTTGACGATAACAGCATCGATCTTGGACACGATGCTGCCGATGGAATGCTCCATGCGATCCACCCGCCTCATGAGTCTGAGGGCAACAAGGGAGAGCTGCAGGGACTGGGACATTGCCCAGTCAGCACCACTCTAGCATGTCAACACACAGAGCAGACAAGGATGAGACACCACTCTTATCCAAGCACACCTCTGACTGCCCACAAACTAGTCCTGCCATCCAGGAGGGACGAGGTACACCAGAGCAAGAAAGTAAAAACAGAGGCAAAGCACATGGGGAAAAAAAGTATATCTTGCACTCTGCTCTTAGGGCATCATCATGAAAATTTGTTGGTTCCAGTTACACAATTCTTTATTCAGCTAGTGTTGCTGTAATCAATTAATATAGAGATCTATCACTTTGGACAAAATACACACTCACGAGTAACTTAATTTTATTAAAAACAACTGTTAAAGTTCTCACTGAACCTAAAACAAACCCAAGGGTTTACTGCTTAAAAAACCCAGAAAAGTCTTTTCTGGCATTATTGTAACATGACTCTTTTCTCTGACTTTTCAATGACGAGGTTTTAAGGACAGGGGTTTTGTTGCTGTTATGTTTGTTTGTTCTGATTTTCTATACTCTAAACAACTCTCATGAGGCTCTCTAAGGTACTTCCAGTTCAGATATTATTTGAAAGCTACTAAAAGGAGCGACTTATGCACAACAAAAACGTAACACTTGCTTTCATTAATAGTTTGATTAGTATCAAGGAGAGAATACTATATAACCCAAAGAAGAAAACAATGAAAACAAAAGAAACCAACTAAAACCCAACATGCAGATTTGTGCCCCTCCGAAGGATAAACTTACACTTGGAACTCTTCATAGGAAACCCCACTAGAGCTGCTGCCCCTCCTTCTGGAGCTGTGTCCACTGTCTTCATCCTCATCCTCCTCAGAGTCGTCCAAGCTCCGGGGGAAGCTGCGGCTGCTCAGAGGACGTGGCAGAGAGCTCCTATCTAGGTCCAGATCCTCCTTTGTGAAAAAACAGGCCAGAGAGAGAGAAAGAGAGAGAGAGAAGATGTAAAAGCTTCCCCCTGTACATGGGGAATAGTGGTGTCAAGGTCAAAGAGCTCTTGTCCTCTATCAGTTGCCCTGTGCTTTTTTACAGTTCTGCTCAGACAGCCAGGAATGACAACAGAAGTGAAGGGAGACAAGAGGATTTTTCCAAGGCAGGAAACCAGCACAGTGAGCTGGCAGACAGTGCTTGTAGCATCCCACTTCTAATGCTGAGCTCACCCTTTCTTTCTCCAGGTCATCTCTCATCTGCTGATGTTCATGCTCTGTCAATTCCTGGTCCCCATCCTGATCGTATTTTGTAAATATTGCTTCAATCTCTGCATCTGTGTGCCCCTTCCTGAAAAGGGAGTAAAAGCAGTTCCTTTACTTTCTATTTTTCAGATGCTGAAAGAACT
This sequence comes from Regulus satrapa, assembly GCA_013396955.1. Taxonomy (NCBI): domain Eukaryota; kingdom Metazoa; phylum Chordata; class Aves; order Passeriformes; family Regulidae; genus Regulus; species Regulus satrapa. The sequence continues at coordinate 93,065 of VWZN01013663.1, forward strand.
CAGTGTATTAGAAAGTGTATTCAGACAGACTTTCATCCTCAAGACAAAGATGTCTCAGCATTGCCTATAAATTCACAACACTGATAAAAACCCCACAGTCCTTACCCTTCACTAGTTAAAGCACCAATCTTCCCTACATTGAACCTTTCTCCTTCACAACTCCTTTCCATACCTCCTTGACTTGTACCCTTGCCTTGGACTCATGACTGTCCACAAACTCCTGCAGTGGTCTGACAGAAATATTACCATTTCCTGAAAGGCCTAAGGTCTCTGCTTCCCCAGAGATTTCTGTGTTTTTCTCCCCAAAACACAGAAATTCAAGGAGGTTGGGCCCCAGAGCTCCAAAACATTTCTCTGGTGTGGGATGCCAACACCATCTGTAGTGCAGAGAAAAATACTCTGGTGTGTGTCTTTATCCACATTAATGTACTTCTGCCAAAGGAAAATCACATAAAAAAGTTAACATCACATATCCTGGGGATACTATTCAAGGTAAGAAGTAACAACACCCTTACACCCTTACCCTTTGAGAGGTCGCCGGAGTTCATCAAAATTGAGTTTTCCTCCACCTTGTCTCAGACTTTCTGAAATGTCATCAACAGTAGTTTTCTTCAATTTAAGTTTGATCATGGCTTTGTTGTAGCCCTAAAAGAGAAAGTGAAATCTTGCTGTTTCCCATGAAACAAGATTTCAAATAACTTTACTGATTTCAGACATTGGCTGCTGTACAATCTCATTTGGGGTGTTCAATGTGATCATTCAAGGCAAAGTCTCAGATGAATGAAATACATTGTGATGGGAAGTTTTCACTCATTTAATTTACAGTCAGTTCAGATTAATTTCTTTTAACTGAGATTTTAATTTTTACTCTCACCAGCTGCTGCCAGCTTTACTTTGTACAGTTTCCATAGTATTTTATGAAATAAGTTCAGGTGTGAGGAATAAGATGTCAAACAAAAAACCCATTATATTTACCTTCCTGATAAGGTCAGACAATTCCATTTCTGCCTTTTGTTGTGCCATATCTGATTTGACTTCAGAGTAGGTATCATTGATAATGGCCAAAAACATGTTCTGTTCATGAGAGAAAACAAAAATGTTAACATTTCAAATTTCAACAAGACTGAACCTTCTTGTGCAGACCTTAACACGAATTTTGTTTTAAAAGGACAGAAGAAAATGGTGGCCTGTTTAAAAAGAAACTAACATCCTGAGTTTGATACTGAAATATGATGTGTTGCATTATAACAATTTTTTATCAAAATCACCAGTTATTAACATAACTGGAGAATTACTTTCCAGAGAGGGTTCACACTACACACAGCAGTGGCAGTAAACCCTGCAAGGCCAAACTTACACGGGTAACAGCCGTGAATTAATCCAGGCAACACAGCTGGCAACAAAAATGCCTGAGGAATCAAGTAAACTATTCATCCTGTAAAAACCAGTGCAAACAAAAGGTTCTTATCTAGAAACAGCTCTGCTTGCATTTCAAATTAAAGATAAAATAACAAAAGCTTAGAATGGGGCACTTGGCATTTATGGCATCAACTCTGAAAAGAGCTTTCTTGTTCAGAGAAAGGAGAAAACATTGGTCTCACTAACCCTGTGCCAAGCAAACCATGCTGTCATTACTGAAGGGTTCCTGCTGGACGTGGAGTAAACATGACTGAATTGCAAATTGCGTACTCACGTTCAAAAAGAGTTACTAAATGTACTGGCATGTTCAATGTCCAAAAGCAGTGTTATCCTCTCTTTCCTCATGGACTTAAAGAATGTGCCTTGGAACAACCTTTCAGTGTTCTATATGTATGCATTCATGCCCAACACCAGAGAAGTAAGAGGTAACTTGACAACTCACTGTTGTGCTATTTTTTGCTGCAATTTTGCCTGACTTAAGGAGTTGGTGATTTCTTCCCTTCTTCCCTAACTGAATTTCCAGCTCTCAGACTGTCTCAAGTGACTTGCATCAACATTTCATTCAGGCTAAATGAGAGGCTGTACAGATATTAAAAACTACACAAATTAAAAAACACACAGTGAGTATTTTGGATCACTTGCTCTGACTTCATCTTCCAGTGCTTTTCTGTTGGCCTTTAGAAAAAAGACATTTATTTCCCTTCCTGGACACTAGACTTTTCCTCTGGAATGTGTGAGGTGCTACAGAGCAAATAAGAAATCTGCTTTATGTGAACCTTTGGCACATAATGACACATATGTTATTTTCCCCGAAAATATTGAATTATTGAGCATTGAATCCTGGTCCATCTCACCAAACACTTACATTTCTCACAAAACATTTAAAATTCTCTGCTTCCTTACTAGTGTACACCCAAGATAAAATCTTTTCCCACAAATAAAATCTGAATGCCATTCCTCCTCATCTCAAATAGTAATAAAAAACTGCACTAAGTATAAGATAAGTGACAAAATGACATTGAAAATTGTGATGATACAGTACTGCTGAAGAACCGTGCTCTTGCAGCAGGCAAAGCTGTGTGTGGCATGCAAGAACAAGGCTGTTGTTAACACAGCCAGCCAGACATCAGAGCAATTTATGAACCAAGAGACTGCATGGAACAGTACAGCTACTTTCCACCAAAAGAGACAGCCTTGCTGCGTATGCCAACCAGGCACTATTCAGATTTTAGAAATAAAATCAATAATAATCGTAATAAATTTAAAAAACATAACGTGGAGCATTACATGAGAATGACAACAAATGTACAATGCAAATAATTTTTAAACAAGGATAAGAAGGAAAGAGTGCAATGACCAGCCACGTAGCAGTCAGGCCCCTTCATGGGCCATACACCCACTATTATCAGAAAAAGCCCCAAAAGTATAAGGAGGAGTCAAAGGACAAGTGGTGCAAAAACAGACACTGACCCACCCCACATAAACAAAGTGTACATACCAAAAGAATGAAGAACATAAAGAACACAAATGTAGTGAAATAAATGGGTCCCAAAATTCGATTAGCTTCTTCAACCTCTGTGAAGTTGAAGTCTCCCAGAATGATGCGGAACTGAGTAAATCTTAAAAAACAAGACACATCCAGGAGTTGAAGAAAATATTACTGGAGCTGTGCAAGGATCCTCAAACTATTTTGTTCTAGCAGTGTGACTGATGGGCTGCAGAGAGGTCTGCACTGCTGTAACAGTATCAGGGATTGCAAAAACAATTCATCAAGCACCTCTAATAGGCATAACTAAATTCACAGTCAGGTGCTACATGCAGAACAAAACCACAGCCGTTACTTCCCCCTTTTGGTAATAACAGGAAGCAGAGCAAATTAACAATTACTACTCTGTGAAGCTCTGAGACCCACTCCCATCTCTCTCACACACATACAATCCCAACCCTCTCTGTCTAAGTTAGAAGAAGCTTGGCAATTTACAGCACCATCAGTGTATTTCCAATTCCTTCACTTCTCTGCAAGAAACTCTTTGCAACACTGTTCCAGTGTAAGGGAACAGGGGAAATCAGTGACTGAACAACCTGTTAATTGCCTCAGTTACAATCAGGCTAGCTTGCACTAAATCAACTAAGGAAAAATTGATTAGCAATCTTACATTAAGTCCTCTCTCTCTCCTGGATTCCAAGTACTTATAAATGTTGTGGTTGGCCAAGATAGGCTCTGAGTCAAGCAACTATGAACACTATCAGAAACACATTATGCATCCAGCATTTCAGTAAGCATTTAATCACTGAACATGGAGTCATTGCTTTCACTGGGAATGTAACCAACTGCTGTAAAAATCATATCACACCAACCTAGCCCTGTCATTTTTAGCTCACTGCTCACTATCTAATCTCACAACAATAACACTGAGATAAAAATGTGTTTGATACCAGGTAGCAAACAGCAGTGTGCCTGCAGCTTATCTGCTTAGATGGATGTCACCTCTTGATAAAGCAACTGATTCACCAATGCACCAAAATCTTCTTTGCATTTTTTAATACATGTACTTACATGCAGTCCTGGAAAGTGCTGAAGTCATCAATTTGAGTGCCAAAGACAAGATAGGCCAACTGAGCATATGCTAAGAAAATAATAAAAAACATAATGGCAAAGCCAATGACATCTTTGACACAGCGAGACATCGTGGTGGATAACTGGCTCATTGTTCTGTTGAAGTTAACAAATTTGAAAAGCTGTTAAAGAGAAAAGAAAAAAGCTGAAAGGAGAAGAAAGACAATTTCTTAGCATAATCGCTCTCCACTCTTACATGTTCATGTCTTACTGAACATGACTGGAGAAAAAGCAGTAAGAATTACTGACTTATCAATTGAAGAATAATAAAAACATTTCTTAACATGACTGCTGACAAAACACAAGCACTGACTACATCTTCTAGACCTGAACAAGAGCTGACAAAACCTGCGGTGAATTGCAACTTTGCTTCTCATCTGCAAGAAGTTATCACTGTTCTGACTATCTCACATGACTGACCTCGAGAGAAACATGAGTAAACCTCAAATAATGTGTCTGTAATGAAACTCAGAATACTGCTTACATTCTGATAGAATAAGGATGTGTGTCTTGGAATTACCTTAATCCAGACAAAAAACACAGTGACTGCAACAATGTTGTTGAACTGCATTTGCCAATATGCCAAGGGTTCAAAATTGGGGAACGAGTTCTGATCTTCCAGCAGCTTCTTCAGGAGCATATCAACAGTTGATGTCCTATAGATGCTAATTCCTATAGCTACCACAGACAGCTGAGGACAAAAGAAACACACAAATTTACAAAAAAAAATGATTAGGGATTTAAAACAACTTGTCTGAGACATTCATGTCAGATAAAGTTAAGATATGAGGAACTTCATGCATTTCACAGTAAAAACATTATAGTCCTGGACTTCAGATAAACAGTTTGGGAGTAAGAAGGTTTAGAAGAATTTTCCTTGCCATAGGTGAAGAACAAAATGACAGTGACACCTAGCAGGATTAGAGAAGTGATGCTGTCAGAGAAGAAAATATAAGGAAGGGAATATGACAACTTAAACAGACAAAGGTGAAGAAGAACACAGAGCAGAAAGACAGCAGTAGCCAAAAAGGTACCACAGTCTCTCCAGAGCACAGACTGAGCAGTATTGCCCAGAATAAGCAACAGCAGAGAAGCTGGAATTTTACCATAGAGGTTTTTTGCTTTGACTTCTGCAAATGTGCTGTTCTTTACTGTAAGTGAACACTTCACCAGATACAGAGTCATAAGTACATAATCCTACATTTAAACAATGCCCCTCAGGCAAGGCATAAACATACAGTTCTGACCTCTTGTATGAACTGAATTTTACACTCACACTTGAATACTCTTCACTGACTGTAACAGTTAAGCATCTTATCCCTGCCCAACCATTAAATATAAAAACCAGCACACAGTTCATGTAAACAGCCTCCTAAGCAGCCCTTCATTTACAAAGCACTGTGATGCAAGTATCATTTCCCTGGATTACAAATACTGGCTTCAAGACTTGAAACTTTTGATTCATCCAATCCTGAAAATACAAAAGGAGTGTGGGACTGGAACTGTTCCAGCATTTCTGTCGTTGTATAATTTTGGTAAGCACAGTTTGATCTGAGTGCAGAGAGAATTATATTATGCAGCTTTATACCCAAAACTCATATTTTCTGGTACATTAACATTACTGATGTGCAACACTGTCCACTTAACCTCGACAGCTGCTAGCACTCTACAATTCTGAGGCACTTCTTCAAACTTGGTATTAGCTGGTGAGTATTTAATACCACAATAAATCTCCTTGTGGTTCTTTGCAAACATATTCAAATCCCATCCCATTCCTTGAAATGCAAATCACTGCCTTAAAGCAGATGATTTCCTTACTTGAAAGCCAGTGCAGTAGTCTGTACCAGATATGTAGGAGAGGGTAAGTTTGCCACCTACCAAAAAAAGCTAAGTCTGTATAAACAAAAACTCTGAAAAAGCATGACATATGGACAAATATTCTAACTTTGCACCAGGTTGAAACTGCTGAAGACAGAACAACCACCTTTGCAAAATATACCAACATTGCAACACAGACTAAAATTGTCTTATTCAGGCTGGATAGCCTAATAGTCTGTATGTGTCCTTCCTAATGGTGGTCCTACACCTTAAAACCACAATAGGAACACCAAGTGCATCATGTCTCCCACAAAGTGCAGTTTAGAAAGCAATTTTAGCCTGGTTACAAAGGTTACTCACCACAATGATAAGGATATCAAGGCAATTCCAAAGACTTCTGAAATAGCGAAGTCTATGGATGCGAATTTCTAAAATCTCTTCCACCATATAATACAGAACAAAAAGACAGAAAGACATTTCACAGGCTGCCAGGAAAAAATCAAAAGTGGAGATGTAATGAATCAGCCTCACGGGCTGAAACTGCCAAGATGTAACCAGGCCTCCAGTGGCTGGAAACTCCACTAGCAACCTGCATTTAAAAAAAGGCAAAGAAAAAAATAATTTAATTTAACCAGAATTGATGAAAAGCACTACTAAAAGACACTTGGATTTACCTGTATAACTATCTAAATAATAGAAACAAACTCACATATTATTCAGAGAAGACATGACACAAAAGTTGTAAACCTGACCACACTCAATTTTGACTAAAACTCAAAGCCTTTCAGGAACAGTGAGGAAACAGAGACAGAAAGATTGTTTTCATCTGTGGCTGCTTCATGCTGTCTAAACCAAAGGCTGATGCTCTATACTCATATATTTATTTGAATAAACTAACTCCCTAGAGGTCTCCTGCACCCAAGGCATTGTGGCACCAGGAAAGCCAGGACAGATTCCATGAGGACTCTCACTTCTTTGACAGGAAGTTATGGCACTTCAGTTGTTTGTCCCCTTTACACAAAACATACACTCACCTATGTCCTCAAAACAAAGCCATCACAAGAAAACCCCAAGTCTGCAACCCACACTGTGCAATGGATCCCTGTCACAGCTCTGTTCATACCTGATCACGCAGAATAGGTTGATGTTTGCATTGTACACAGAGAAATCAATGAAGGCTGCTCTGGTCCCTCTGTCCAGCCACAGGTTCTTCTTCAGGCTTGCAATCTGCAGAGCTGTCACTTCTCTGGTCCTTGAGAGGTCCTGGTAATAACCAGCCCCGCTGTATGTGGCAATCAAGCCCCAGTGGCTGCTCCCATTCAAATCCTTCTCACTGGTGTATGTCCAGCTGGTTCAGAAGTGAAACAGAGCACATTGATCTTTCCACCTTCAGCTTACAATTGATAAAATAGACACCAACAAAACCTGACCAAAAGACATGTATTAGTTAACGTAAACATGCCTTAATTTGAGGGTGTTTGCTACAAAGTTTTATGTAACCTCTGAGAAAGAAGTTACAAAATTCCTTTGACTACCTCTTTAAAATTAAGACAGAAAGAGGGGTCACAAGTATATTCACAAGGAGTGTGTGTCTACAGGAATGTCACCTACGCTGTTCCGTTCCGCAGTCCAAAAGGAGCAGTATCTTCATTAGCTACAGAATAGACATCATAGCAGTCCTTGATTTCATCCTTTAAATCTTCAGGTATGGAGCATGAACCATTTCTGACTTTCAGCTGCCGAATGCGAGGCACCCCTAGGAGCAGGTTCTCATAATAAATAAAGCTTTTGTTTTCTGCCATGGTTTTGTTGTTGTACCACATCTCCCAGTAAAGACCATCCAGCAAAGGGCCTTCTGTGAACTGGGGAGGATGACAGAATTTTAGTTTGCATGTTGCCAGCACAGTTTTTGTAGAACTTCATTCTACAGAAGTGTTAGAATTGCAGTTAATAACTTTAATAAGACTTTACTATTACCTGTCCTCCAAAGACATCTCACAAACTTGCCCTAAACTGCCCCACTAACATTATTTGAGTTCTAAATTTTCACATATTAAAAGCCTACTTTGTTCCATAGCTTTGACATTGTGCACATAGATCTTCATGCACAAGCCTGACCACGTAAGGAAATAAGATCATGCTGGTTAAATTTATGATTCAGGACAGAACCAGTGAACCACAGCAAGAGAGATATAAAAACTTGGGTTTAGATTACCTTCCAGAAGTCATCCATTGTGGACAAAGTTTTGAAATCAGTTCTCTCTGTTTTTGACACAGGTGTTTCCAGGAAGAGCTGTGACATAACCCTTGTATAATAGTACATACTGGAGCTCACTGTCCCATAAGTCACTGCAGAAGATTTGGTCAGGAGTGAGAGATAAAGGAATGTGGGAAAGAGAAAAACCAGAAAAGGGGAAAAAAAAGTATTTTATTTGTTTTGAATACATCAGATTGCATTTGTACAGATTTTGTAGAGGAACTATTAAGCTACAAAGCAAAATCCACACCAAGCAGAATTTATCTATCCACTGTGATTAAAATAGAAAAAGCAGTGAAGGTATACTGATCAATCAATTTAAAATACTCTCTTCTTCTTCCCACACCTCATTCTATTATTAATGCTTCCACCAAAGTTAACCTCAAGGAAAACAAAGGCACAATTCAGCAGCCTGAAGAGAGGCAGGTAGTGCCTTTTAGGCGGCTTGTGCTGTCCAAGGCATGCATGGAGAACTGGCACAGATGGCACTGAGACCTCAGGACAACTCTGCTTGAGCAGATAATGACAGTCAACCAGGATACTGCAGGGCACTGGGAATGACATGGATTAGGCAATGAACCTCCAGCACAGGTGTGCAGTGCCTTTAAGAGAAACTCCCCAAAGAAAATAAATGACTGTTACTCCTTTTCCCCACACAGCGCCAAAGATACGGCTGAGGGCCACAGAGCATAAATTATAAAATGATGCACAAAACTAAGATGGGTTGAGGAAATAGTCTCTGGTGTGGGTATTGTTACTACCTGTAAATACTTGAATATTCTATGCCTAAAACTCAGAAGAGTCTAAAAGATTAGGCCTACACTAAACAACCCCTGTCAGTTTTGGTGATTTTATAACATGTATAAATTTTTTGTTTCCCTTAACAACTGGAGAGCAAGAACTGATTTTAATAAACTTCTGCTGTGGGCATGGAATGTACCACATGACTGTGCAGTACCTGGATTCTCTCTAAATAACTGCTCTCCAAACCGCAAGAGAAGAAGAAACGCCCTCAGCACTTCGCCTGCGCTGGGAAACACTCTCCTAGGGCATGCCAAGCCACAGACCAGACTGACCTACAGTTATTAGTTACGTGAAAAATAAAAAGGACGCTTAAAAAATACTAACGAGTCAACAATATCTCTATATATTTAACCCACTACATTTTTCCTTTATTCTGTTAGCAAAAATCTTTTTCTGTAGCAAAACAAACAGTTAACAGCCTGTTAAAAGTCTGGCTTCTCCTGCTGAAACAAATTTTACTTAAAGGCAGGCCCCTCACTGCTACACTTGTGGTGGTACAGTGTGCCAGCAGCCTTGCACTGCTTTGTTCATAAACCTGCTCCAAGCATTCTTAAATTACTCATGGCAGAAAAACACCACGACATTTAATAGATAAACACGCCTGCAGCGTGCAGCACAACATCAAAACAGTTGTGTCAACAGGATAAAATTTGGTCTTTTTAGTAATTCTGCTACATTCAAGCTGAGCAGACTTGCTCTCAGAGACAGTCAACCACTGTAGTTTTGCTTTTGCTTTCCCACTCCAAGATTCCCTCTCAGAAAAATTTAAAACATCACCTTGTTGTATTACAACTGATCAGAAATGGCAACTCAAGTGTCACCAGCATTTTGACTGTTCAGGGCAGAACTGCCCCTGCTAAAAACTGGAGCCCTGAAACATGCTTCTTTCTAAAGATACACTAACTTAATGTACACATTTTGTTGGCTTTCTCCCTAGCAAACAAATTAAACAGCTATTTTGTGACTCCATAAGAAGTTCTTTCTTGCATTGTAAATTGGATGCTACTCTGCTCTGTGTTCTTTAGTGTTATGATATTTCATATGGTATGAAGACAACAAATGGCACAAGCCACAGAAGTCTCCAGCTGTGATCTGTACATAACCTGGCTGATGAACTTCAAGTGTGATGATTTAGTTCAATTATTTGTCCTAGATGAATAATTCCTCCTCTTTATATTTACCGTTTCTGCACAGTGATTTCAAAAAGTGTAGCAGAAGTATTACACTGCAATGTGGTACTACAATAAAAAATGCTCTCTAAAAACAAAGAACAAGTATATTATCATCCTGCCTAAAGATTCTAGACTTGTTAAGGTGCAGGAAGTTGTAGTATTTTCAGTCTCAAGCAACAGCCCATGATCAGAAAAAGAAGAAATATTTGGTTCTAGTATTTGTCTAGATGCCCGCCCATTAATTCTTTTCCCACATCAACCAACCTTCCTTCTGGAATCACAACAAGCAGGGAGTACAGAACGGGATGCAGTGATGCTGAGCAGTACTTACAGACACACAGGACCACGAGGAAAACCACATAGGTGACCAGCTCCCGTAAAACACTTTTCAAATACCGCTCTCTGCTGGTGTTGCTCTCTTCCATGAGTCTTGTCCCCCACAAACCTTAAAAGGAAAAAGATATAGAGAAAATGATGTGCACAGATGTCTGGTACAAATGCACAAGTGATGTAGTAAGTGGTGTTGAAAGCTTAACCTTTGTCATTGCTGCAGGTTTTTCTGACAGATGTTGGATTTTAAACTGATCTAAGTCTAAGCAAGAGGAGCTTTGCATGTAGATAGAATGAGGCCTGAGGCAGTACCAACTATCAATGAGATACCATAATAATTTAAGAGCAGCTCAGCAGAACTCTAACAGAATCTGTGGAAGATTTGCAGAAGTGCTGTCATTTAGAATCTCATGGTATAAAAACAGATACAAGGATACAAAGACATGTACAGACAGGCATCCCTCAAGAAGTGGAAGTGCAGTGCTTTGGCATTTTTTAAAAACATTAAAATCACTGTCCGATGAATGAAAATGGACATTCATTATTGAGCCTTTAAGAGCAGTCTTAATTTTTTAAATGTAAGGAAGTTACTTGAGTCAAACATATTTTTAAAACACAAAATCATAACCTTCCCCTCCCAGATAGGCAAGAGACCCAGCAGGGATGTTGGTGAGCATTTCTGCATGTTTTCTTTCCCTGCACAACAAAGAGTTATCAACTAAAGACCAGCAGCAGCCTAAATGAGCAACTGCTGTCCAGTCTAGCTGTTGAGCAACTGCATCATTTGAACAGTTTCTGCCAGCTCCTCCCTTCATATAATGCCTGACATTCCCAAAAAGACAGGGAGAGAAGCTGTTGGACTTCGGTGATCCCTTCTGAATGAGTAACAGAAAAGCAAAAGGACCTTTTAAATGGAGTCTCTAAAAGGAGTCACCACCTTGAAACAAAATGCAGTTACCCATGACCATCCTTATTTCTTATGCCTAGCACAGAACAGAAAAAAAGGTGTGAACAGCTACTGATGCTCAGACTGTTCCCTTCATGGAACTTCTCTTCATTTAAATCTAAAGCGAGGCAATTGATCTTAATTTCTGATGAGAGAAAAAGCATTTAAAACTAAAAATTCAATCCTACAGAACTGCAGTAAACTTCCACCCTTTTCAGGTATTTTAAACAGCCAACCTTTCAAAACAACCTTTGCATTCTCAGTAGATGGAAATGGAGTAGCCTCAAGCTTCCTAGGAAAAATCTTGGATCCATCAAACATACCACAGTAATTTGAAATGGAACAGTAACAAGGGATAGCCAAAACACATTATAAAGCTGACAATGAAGCACGAGTTCAGTCAATCTGCAACCACTGTTGTAAAACAAGACAAAGGGCTAAGCTGCCTGCTGCAGACCTCTGCTAACAGAGATGGGAATAAGGAAGCTCTTCCCTCTACCTGCAAAAATGAGAAAAAACTAATGTGTTAGATATTTCTTGAAGCCTTTCAGCAACCACATTTTTAAGTTGTGACATAAACCTGGAGACTTGTCTTGCAGAGTAAGAACTAACAGTTTTAGCATTAATCTCTGTTCACATGGCTCAGTTAGTAACTTAGGGCCTTCCCTAGTGTCAGCCCCCAAACAAGAGAGCTTTTTCAAAGCTCTTCTTTAAGGCTGAGTTTGGAAATGTGCAGATAAAGACTGCAACTTTACTACACTGAATGCCAAATCCTCCCCATTAGGTCATTCTTGAAGACAAAAACACAAATCCAAGAACATTTACAGAGTCACTAATAATAATAACTCAACAAATTCAGCCTCTAGCACAGCACTACGTTGCACTAGCAACCCTCATAATAAAGGCAGGAAAACATTATGGAAGAGAGGAAGAAAAGGCTGGAAAAGCCAGTGAGCTAAGCTGGCAAGAAAGCCAAGTCCCAGCTGTCAGCACATTACTCACCAATAAGAAATGTGGTGAGCAGAAGCAGAAAGCTTCCAAACTCAAACTCTGTCATATTAGACTATTGTTAGGAGTCAAGTCAGTAAAGAACAGAAAGTTACAGCAAAGAAAAAAACCCAGCCAAACAGCACCAGGGATCGTACAATGATCTTTGTGGCAAATGAACACTGAATTTGCCCATCAGCTAGCTTGGAGCTTTCATTAGCTGTTACATTTTTCCAATACACATATATTATTCCGCTTTTCTCCTTTTTAGAATATTGATCTAGATGCATCAAACATAGTAGAGGTAAGCAGCGCTGGATTTGACATCTGCTGCAAGTAACAAAACTATTATTTTTCCTTATATACATTCACAATTCATGTGCTTTTTGACATAATCTGTGTACTTCCATCAAATAAATCTATAATTAATAGTGGCTCATACTCATTCTGTATGTATCAGTCTTCACAAAATAAACAATTAATGAGTGTGTGGGAAGGGTATTTTGTACCTTCATTTAACAATAACTAAGAAAACCTTTCAAGAAATGCCCAACACACAGCAGTGATGACACGCATGAGGACGTGGCAGCACTGGGTGACCAAGTACAGCTCTACAGGGAAGGATCACCTTTCCAAGCTGGCTCTGGAAACACACCTTGTTTTTACCCATCACAACTTCTGGTAATTTCCTCCTTAACAAAGCAGAATAGTCAGCCCCTCTTCTCCTCTCAGCAACTGGGTTATTTGCTGAAGAGATCTGTAAAACTAGAGGAACTAAAGGCACCTCACAAACACTCACGTTAGAATCTAAACAGAATCCACATAAAGAAGAACCTAAAATACCGATAGTCTGAAGTAGCTGGCTTTCTATTCACTTAGTAACTCCTGTTACAGTTTCTCCAACAGTTGAAATTACCAAAAATCCAATACTTTAAATTCTCTCTGCGTTTTTCTTTCATAACTCACAGCAAGTAAAGTACAAGCTGCCATTGAACGTCCTTCAATACTGAATGGCACCTTTTTTTGCCATGGTGACACTATCACTTGTGATATCCAAAGGATTATTCCCTTTTGTTGAATTCTGTCTAGTGAGATGGAATTTCATTAAATAAATCTATGCCAACTTTCCTGTAGTCATTGAAATAAAACTGAATGCACCATTTTCCAGTCTTCAAAGATCCTCATGGAGGATATCCATGGAATGTCAAAAGAACTGTGGAGTATTCTTTCCACTAGTAAACCCCTCAGTTATACTTCAAGTGCCCTATCATAATGTCAGGCTTGCAATCAACCCTTTAAACTGTGCAGCACGGGGATCACACTCCTCAGAGAAGGTGTTACCTAATCCACAGCACTCACAGTGCCCTGCAGCACCTCCACAGCATCAGTGTCTCACCCAGACATTCACTGCATTTATGGCAGTGAATTCACTAGAATGTATGACAACATCCTCATCAAAGAGACAGAAAAGGACCTGTCGACTACAGTAACTTTGGTGACGCTTGCCTATAGAAGGAGGTCAGGAATCAACAGGAACTGTCTTGAGTGCTACTGCACAAATCACGACAGAGATGGGACAGGAGTGACACATGCCAGACCACCACTAAGTCACTCACCCTCACCTCACAAACACTGCTGTTTATCACCACAGTTAAAAACATACCCGGGAGGTTGTTTCTTGGCAGCAACTAAGACGAAGGGGTCATCTGAACTTAGGTGAAAGCTTTTATAAAAGGACCTAACTTTCTCCATGTGAAGCAGCTCTTTTCCTTGGCAATTACATATCTCAGCAACTGACTAAAGCAAACACACCACTGGAGACTCCAAACACAGCAGTGCCAATTCATGCACAATACAATTACTACTGGTACTTTCTCCTGGTTATTTTGGGTTTTTGTTATAAAGTAATTTGGGTCATTGAACATGGTCCCAATAAAATCTGCTAAAAAGAAAGCATGCTCTATTCCATAATCTCTGCAAGTCTGCCTCTGCATACCACTAAGATATTGCAATGTTCAAGAGGGAATTATTTTGGTGCAATACAGCCAAAGCCAGAGTAATCACTACAGCATTCTTTGAATGCACATGAAAATCAGAGAAGGTGCTAATCCCTACTTAAAGTCAAATTTGTTTTGACAGTGCCACTAATGCCACGCCAGCCAGTAACAGCACTATCTGCCACTTCAGAAAACCCACATTTCAGAAGAAGAATCTTTATTTTTTAAATATGGTTTGCTTTTTCTGCAGCTTCATAAGTACAAAGATTTTGCCCAACACTTAAAGAATGCTCTGTTTAAAATCCTTACAGTTTGAAGCTGATATTTTGAGCTTTTCTGAAAAGTTAGGATGGTTTTTCAATTTGATGGACTCCTCATCTGGCATTCTCTCTGCTGTTGTCAAATCAACCTCGTACAAGGCCAGCTCAGGAGGGAGTTAATGCAGTAAGCTTTGAACGGCACCCCAAACGTTCACTTGATGTGTGCCCAGTTTTGCTTCCAGCTCTGTCCCTGGTCACCAGCTGTGTGACAACAGGCAGCTCTTGACTGTCAAGGGCAGCACCAGTGCACTGCACAATACTGCAGAAAAGAACAAGTGATTCAAACACCCTTCCAGCAACCCACTCTAAGTATCTCATGCCATCCTAATCACCTCTTCTATAGAATGGGGGATGCTGAGAAAGAGAGAAGCACAAGCATTCTGCTCCAACTCTCCAAACACCTGGTGCTGGAGCAGAAAGCCAAGGTTTAAAAAGACCTCTGAAGATCATCACGTCCAACCTATGACCCAATACCACCACATCAACTTGACCACGGCACCGAGTACCACACACAGTTTTTCCTTAAACGCCTCCAGAAACGGTGACTCCACCACCTCCCTGCACAGTCCATTCCAATGCCACTTTTTCCGTGAAGAAATTCCTCCCAACGTCCAACCCAAATCTCCCCTAGGCGGGAGCGTCTTACACGGAAAGCAGGCAAGAGTAATACCTGGGAGGCAGAGAGGTGGGGAAAGGAAGGAGCGAGGTGTGGGTGCATCTGCGTGCGCTGGGGCACACAACCGGCACGGGGATCAGAAGACTGGATGTGCACGAAGAGATGGGCACACAGAGACACAGGCAAGGATGGACGGAAAAGGACACGGGCAGAGGAAACGACAGGCAGCTACAGAGAAGAGACTACAAAGAACTGCACAGCGCGTAGGAAGCGGCGCCGCGCCCGGGGAGCCGGCTGAGGGTGCGGAGTGCGTGGCCGGGGCTCTCCCTCTCTCTCACCTCGCAGTCTCCGCGCCAGGCGCTTGGCCCAGGCCGCTCTGCGGGGCGCGGCTCCGTCGGGCGGCCCCGGGAGGCGGCCCTGCCCCTCGGCCCCGCCGCGCC
>VWZN01013663.1:120687-137610 GCA_013396955.1 Regulus satrapa
CAAAAAAAACCCCAAAAAAACAAAAAACCAAAGCAAAAAACAAGTCCCAGTGAGATTCTTCCCAGTCTTCTGATTCAGGTTTAAGTAAAGACAGAAAGAGGAAGACCTAATTTCAACAAATATTCATGGTCATGGAGGTCTCTTTTCCTCTCCTCCAGGCAAAGAGGCCAGACTGATACCCTGGGAATTTGTATGTATACCTTCCAATTTATCAGGTCAGCAGATTTATTCATCCCACCTATTTTCTAGCAGTGTCACACAGCTGAAGTCCCATTGGACATAGATTTTTACTAGAGGAAAGGCAGGACCTAGTCTCAGAGCAAGGGTGATGAAAGGTGGACTGTCCAGGGAATATTATCCATGACTCTCTTTTGGACAGTGCCAGTAGTGTCATTGCTGGGGTGCACACTGCTGCTTCACAGGCACGTTACAGGCTACCCTCAGTGGCTTGTCTGGAGCTTTAAGATGATAGGAATAATGTTGATTTTCCAATAAGAACTTTAAAAAGTAGCATCAAAATAATAAATGCAAACAACCATAGCAAGATTTTTTTTTTAAAGTAGCCTTTAATTTAGGCTTCATGTCTTCGTGTCTACCATACCTGCTCTTCCCACACTGACATTATGGCATGTGACTTTGATAATTTTCAGAAAAAATAACATTTATTATGGTTCTGGTGTTGCAAAGCTGCTGTATGGGCACAATCTTTCTTTTAGAGATCAAATAGTTATTAGGTCCCATTATTGGGTAGACTATAAAATATATTTTTTTAAAAGGCAGGCCACTCTAAATCTTAATGTAAAAATAACTTGCCCATTTTGTTTGTCATCTCCTGGCCTGATACTGCTAACAAATGAAATGAGGCACAGATGCCCAAGAGATACTAAAAGCTCACTCTGAACTCCAATTTTACTACCATTTCTCTTAACACATTGATTTCTTATTTTTCTCCCCTGGGATATCAAGGAAAAAAGACCAGAGGCAAAATAGAAAACAGCCACCACCACCCACCCACAAAACCCCAGCCAAGTAATTGCATTCATTGGCTGTAGGTTTTAAATATCTTTCTCCAGCAGGAAGTCTTCCCCATGGACTTCAGTGAAGAGCACATTCACAGACTGCACACTGGAGGCGGGGAAAGGGTGAGGCTCTTTTAATTACATGGGCTACACAGATGCTGCAAATTGAAGCTTGAGCCAGCAGGGCTGCTCCCCTTTCACCACGGTAAGGCCTTCTGACAAATTAACCTGTCTGCTTCTTCCCTGCCTAGCAATTAAAGGGGGCAAAGGCACACCTAGGGGCTCCCTTGTTCCATGTAGGAACAGCTACAGGGGCTAGCCTGGAGTCCAGGTCAGAACCCAGAAGATCTGTCCTGGAAAGCTGACAACTCCCCCAGGCCTGACTGGTAATACAGACAGACTAGAAGAGTCAATTACCACGGTGTGCAGATGATACAAACCAGAGGATGAGGATCTGTGGATTTTCAAAGCTTAAATAGGCCATCTTTTACTCCTACCCCCCTGCACACATCAGACTGAAGGACAAACTTCACCTACTATTGAGCTTATCAGCTTGCATTTGTCCAAGCACAGTTATTCCTCTGCACTGGGGTTGTTTGGTGTTGATGAGCACCAGCTACCCCACCCAGTTGTAACTCTAAGAATTAAATCATGTAAGGCCTTTGGATTTCCCCTTGCTTTTTGCAGCCAGAGAAGCGACTATTCCAGCCATTTACACAACTAAGCCATGTATAAACACAGCAGCCTGGCTGCTCACAATTATCAGTTCTAGTCCAGTCCCTCGTATTCACAAGTTATATTCTGATTTTAATGGAGAGAAGCCTGAAGGCAATGCTGGTGAGGTTTTGCCAGCATCCTTATGCTCACAGCTGGGAAAGCCTCCCCAGAGCACTGGCTTCTCACCCTGATCCAGATTTAGATTTTACTGCCCAAGAAGTCTGCTTCACTGTATGGCAAACCTATCTGTGACTTCTAGGGAAACAGGAACTTCCCCAGCTCCATTAGGCTGCATGCACACTTCCTGGATATCTGGAAATAATATTCCTTCTCCCAGTGATCATCTCTGAAAGACAGCAAGATATCAAAGTAGCTGAACCACTGATGCAAAATGGATTAGAAACACAAGGGTATTAAAAACTTTTGAAAGTGGCAATATTTCTCCACTCCTTTCTTAATGCTATACAATGTACTCTCATTGCTCTTTTCTCTGCAAAAGCTTTTCCTAACTTCCTAAGAACACCTTGCCATCATGCAGGGCCTGTGCCTGGCAGGAGCAATTCTTGTGCAGGTTTTCCAGTTCTTACTCTCCAGAAAATCTCATCGTCGGCACAGGCCCTACTCTAATAAGCAGCAAGGCGGAAATTTGTCTCTCCAATGAAAACAGATCTTGGTTTATTTGTTTGGGTTTTTATTTCGACATAGTAATCTCCCTACAGGCACTCTAGGAAAGCACAAGAGGAATGTTTCTTCTGCAAAATGTAATTAACATCATTTTCTTCCTGTTGCAAAGTGTAATTGCAAATATAAACCGACACACGAGAATGGGGTTATTTTGGGTGATGGTTTTGTGCAGCAAAATACTGTGACGAGCTTGGTTTGTCAAACTGAAGGCAGGGCAGACGTCTCTCTCCCTTCCTGTTTAAACCAGTGGTCTGGGAAGGGCTGACGAAACCTATAATGACGGTCAGCTCACCCAAAGAAACTTGTTTCCCCCGCTCTATAAATGCAGTTTTCTGAAGGCTGAACATATGCCAGAACATGCACATGCCTTGTGTGACATGGCAAACCCTGGTCTGATTTGGAGTTGTGTTAAAACTTACATAAAAATGCCTCAGTTCTGACAAACCTGTTTCCTTTCAATACCTCAGGGGAGCCTACAAGAAATATGTGGACAGATTAACTGTACAAGGATATAGGACAAGGGGGAATGGCTTTAAATTGACAGAGGGCAGATTTAAATTGGCTATTAGAAGGAAATTCTTTACTGTGAGGGTGGTGAGGCACTGGCACAGGTTGACCAGAGAAACTGTGGAAGCCCCATTTCTGCAAGTGCTCAAGGCCAGGTTGGATGGGGCTCTGAGCAACCTGGTCTAGTGGAAGGTGTCCCCCCACAGGAAGATTGAATTTAGAGGGCCTTCAAGGTCTTCCTGTAGGAGTCCAGAAACAGAAACATTTCCCTGTTTCTCCTGACTTGCAGAAAAACACTAGCTTTAACTCTCACTTATGGAAAGTTTCCAAATATCCCTGGATAGACCAGGATTTATGAAAGAGTAAGATAGATAGTATAAAAGTAGTGTAGTGTGTCACTGAGGTGAGAAATACAGATTTTAGGGTGTTTTATAAATGGAGTAAAGATGGAGGAAAAAGGGTGTGGTTCTTAGCACTTCTTCCTTCTCTTCACCATGACTTCGCAGTTTTGGAAGCACAAGAAGTAATTGGTTAGAAATTTGTCACGGTTTTAGTTATGCAGGTGGACAAGAAAGATTAATTGGTTATGATATTGGAAATAATTTACGTGCCTATTGTTAATTGGATGACAATGAGTATAAAGATAAAACACCTGCACATTTCAGGGCCATTTTGCACCATGTGACCCAATTTGAGCCATGTAGGTGGTGGGATTGCCTGAACATAGAGTCCTATAAGGACGATGCCAGGATTTCAGATGATATATTAACAAACACGAGAAATGAGAGCCTAACAAACCTTTGGAGTCTTCTTGAAGAAGAAGTTCTTCCACAGAACTGAGATAAATGGGACTCCCACAGCTAAGGGAGTATCCCAAGGGCACTCGGCTCTGAAGGGGCCGAAAGGCTGCAACACTTTCAACCAAACTATTCTATGATTCTATATACTTTCTCACATACAGCTCACATGAGGGTGTGGAGTATCCTTTCAAAGCCAAAGAAATGAGCCAGACTTTCCTCTGCTAAAGCATTTCCTAAGAACCTGACCAAACATGGATCATCTTCACATTCCACTGTGTGTATTTGCACTTGCTCTTCAGGTGGCAAAGTCCTTAAAGATGTACATGGCTGAGCCCCAGGAGCTGTTGAGAGCAATCGAGCGTGGCACAGTGGGACTGGATGGCTGCAGCCTAGGGAAGCAGTGGTGAGTCACCTCTGGCTGGAGGTCACTTTACCCAGATGGGCAATTCCCTGCAACGTGTCCCCACATGCAAAACGTATAATCCAAGACGGAAACAGGGGACTGAAATAACAAATGGTTTACTTTCCCCTGCTCTCCATGCCAGGTCAATCATTAAACATAAACGAAAATTTACATTCCATCAGGACAAACCCTTTCTAGTAGAAGTAGGCATTTGTTTACTGAGTTTGTTTGGATCTGGGCTCTTATACAGTCATTACTATAAATACTTTTTACACAGTGTACTATAAAAAAAACGGCTGCTTTTTCTCTTATCTTCTTTATACGCTGCAGGAATATACAAGTGAATACTCTGTCCTCCATCCATAAGATGGCGTGGCTGAATAAATCACTGGGGAAAAGCAGGCAACAACTTTGCACCTTGAGGAACTGCAGACTAGTCAGTCCCCCCTCAGTGCCTGGGAAGATCCTGGAGCACATCCTTCTGGAAACAATGCTAAAGCACATGGAAAATAAGGAGGGTGGTTGGTGACAGCTAACATGGCTTCACTAAGGGCAAATCATGCCTGACAGATTTGGTGGTGTTCCACAGTGGGATTGCAGTGCTGATGGATAAAGAAAGAGTGACTGACATCATCTACCTGCACTTGTTCAGAGCATTTGACAGTGTCCTGCACAACATCCTTGTTTCCGAACTGGAGAGGTGTGGGTTTGATGGATAGACCGCTCAGCGGATAAAGAAGTGACTGGATGGCAGCATGCAAATTTACAATCAGCAGCTCATTGTCCTCTTGGATACCAGTGATGAGTGGTGTTCCTCAGGGGTCAGTTTGGACAGGCACTATTTAAGGCCTTTGTGATGCACACGGACAATAGGATTGAGTGCAGAGTCAGCAAGATTGCTGACACCACCAAGCTGTGTGGTGCAATAGGCACACTGGAGGGAAGGGATGCCATCCAGAGGGACCTGGACAGACCTGAAATGTGGAATCTTATGAAGCTCTACAAGGCCAAGTACAAAGTTTTCATCCAAGGCATGGTGGCCAGGAAGTCAAGAAAGGGGATTCTGCCCCTCCGCTCTACTCTGCTGAGACCCCACCTGGAGAGTTCCAGCCCTGGGATCACCAACATGAGATGGACATGGAATTGTTGGAGGGGGTTCAGAAGAGGTCACAAAGAAGATCAGAGCACTGAAGCACCTCTCCTATGAAGACAGGCTGAGAGAGATGGGGTTGTTCAGCCTGGAGAAGACTCAATTCCAGGGAAACCTTCCAGCACCTTCCACTACATAAAGGGAGCTGCAAGAAATATCGAGAGGGACATTTTACAAGACAAGAGGGAAATGGCTTTAAACTGACAGAGGGCAGGATTAGATTAGATATTAGGAAAAAATTATCTACAGTCAGGGTAGTGAGACACTGGAGCAAGTCGATCAGAGAAAGTTTGGAATCCCCATCCCTGTAATTGTTCAAGGCCAGGCTAATGAGAATCTGAGCAACCTGATCTAGTGGAAGGTGTCCCTGCCCATAGCAGGGGATGGAACAAGATGATCTTTAAGGTCCCTTTCCACCCAAAGCATTCTGGTTTTGTTCTGAGTTAGAAGGATTTAGGAACACACTTGACTAAGCAAAAGTGGTATATACACAGCGTATGCTTTTAAAATTAATTATCTAGATATCAGAAGATAGCTGGTTTTCTATAAGAAGGTACCTCCATCCTGATGGGAAGGTATTAGGAAGGGGAGTTGGAAAGATGACTAAATATTTTGATTGTCAGGTAATTGCACAAAGGCACTTCACAGAACCTGAAGATTCTTCTTGAATCAAATTCCTGATAAAAATGAGGAATCCAAGAAACTGTCCCCTCACAGGTGTTCCACGGTGTTTTGGCCCTTTCTGGTGGTTTACATAACATTCACAGCTACAGCTCAGCAAGGATTTCCCAGACTCCTAACCCTTCCAGGAAGCTTTTAGAACCAGATTACTCTTCTGGCTCTGTTTGTGAAACCTGTGAGAGGATTCATCCATTAGAACCCAGAGCCACAGTGGCCTGAATGGTCCTTGTCTGGGCAAGTGGATAACACAGGCAAGAGAGTACAAAGGAGGGTGAGGGTGCCACATCTTGGATTTAGCATTCATCTGACACCTGGCAGTGGTCACTGGGATTGCTACAGGCTCACAATCACAAGAAGTTCTCCCCACAGCCTGTCAGGAAGTACAGAAAGACTTCTCCAGGAAAAGCAAGCAGGAGAAGGCACGTAAAACTTGTCAGGCCGATCACTGAGGGGAGGTGGTTTAAGCAAATCATTGTGTGCACTGTGGGCAAGGACTCTGCCTCATGCACCCCCATCCACAGGCTCTGTTGCCTTGTAACTTCTTGCAGGTGTCCATCTCTCAGACCAAATACCTGCAGGCTTTGGAGAATCAGCCTGGCTCTCTGAAGGAGCTGAGGTCCAAACTTCTGCTTCTTTTTTCAAACATGAGGAAATGCACATGAATTCTGAGCAACTTAAGAGGTGTGACAGACTGCTTTGTTTCAGAAACATGTAAAACTTTTAAACTGGAAATTTCCAGCAGCATTTCAGTGCCAGACTGATGATTTATGAATCACGTTCTGTCTGTCACATCAGCAAGGTTTGACAGTCCCTGAAGCAAAGAGTATTAAAGCTCACTGAAGTGAGGGTAGGGTCCAGCCTGACCAGAGCTCTACTTAAAAAAAAAAGGGAATGAAACTCACACCAGTCACTGGAGAACTTCTCTCCAGTACCAGCTTTGCCTTCTTGGGGATCTTTAGTAACAATTTGCCATTACAAGACAGAACAACCCCAAGTAAAAGTATTTCTCAGGCACACAAACATGGAATATCCAAGAGAATCAGAAAAACACGGGTAACTATCAGTAAGTGCTTTTATATGAACTAAATTGAATTGTATCAGCATTTTGCTATAACTATACTGGAAACTAGTTCCATTCTTGTATGGATTCTGCAAGAAGGAGAGGCAAACAGAGCAGCCATGCCACATACCTTGACAAAACCTCCCCTTTGTGGCTGGCATGCTGACAGGTCAGTGGCCCTTGCAGCAGGCTCTGGAAATACAAATCCCGAGTGTAGAAAGAGTAAGAAACAACATCACCATTGCCCTTCTGATACAAGTCACACCAAGGGATTGGTTGAAGTGGAAGATCAAAGAGAAGGCAAACAAGCTAAATACCTCTTTTTTGCCAGTTGATTCTCATCTCCTGGAGAGCACATCACAGTAGCTGTTCTAGACTGTCACCTGCACACAGTCAGCTGTCCCACACTGAGTTGTTTACTGCCTCGGGGCTTTATCTGCCCTTGAAAATGGTTTCTTATAGCTTTTTGGCCTGTGCCCTTACATTTTTGATATCTCTGAGGCCTTAAAAACCTTCTCTATGGTCCTCATGGTTATTGAATTCTTCTGCAAACTCTGAGAAGCAGAATAGCTGTTTTGAAAACAGTCTGGTACAGCAAATCCATGCCAGAGCCCTGTACAGTTCTGCCTCCTGAGCCCAGAATCCATAGGAAGGGATCCCCTTCCTTTCCTTTCTAGAGTGTCCTGGATGAGGCTCTGACATGAAGCTGTGTTGGTCACTTTGTCCCTGACAGCGTGGTCTTCAAAACCACAGAGAGAAATCAAGACTAACACCAGCTTCTGCTGAGGCTTTTGTACCATGGGGCTGAAGTATTTTATTACTGTCATTAAAAATCAAGTGATTTAATCTCACTGGTGTCCAAATGCATACCTTGTTAACTAAATCTCATTTTCTAGTTAGCCATGAACTATAAGACTGCATTCATGCCTTTAAACAAGCAGGATTTTCAGGGATTAACTGCAGTGCAGAGCTTGCTGTGCCAAACCCACTAGCACCTTCCCCTCCTGTCAGGTGTGCTAGAGCAGGCTGCCCAGACTGCATGACCCAGGACAGTGCCTGGCCACAGGCCTCAGTCCCTGAGGCATCAGCCCTTTGATTTTCCTCCTCTGGAAGCGGATGCAGCAGCCAGTACAGAGAGAATTAAATTTTATTCCCCGCCGCAAAACTCCTCCGGATGACCCAGACACCCCGCAGTTTCCTCCACATCCCCGTGTGGAGAAACACAAGCCCACACCCCAAAAAACACCTCCACCTCCCAACTCGGGGGAGGTTTCTCTAGCTCTGAAAACTGCCTGGACAGTGTTTGAGTTGCACGGAAAAAGGACACAGATGAGTGCTTTGCTCTTTTCTAGGGTCTGACTTTCTGTTTTAAGTGGCCCAGAGCCAGGCAGCACTAAGTAAGCAATAGCAAAGGTATAGCATAATTCCTGTTAAAAACCTACTCCTGGCTCTGAAACAGGAAACTAAAACTTCCCTGCCTGGAGCACACCTCCACAAAGCCCCTTTAATAGGACACACTGGTTAGGACATGCAGGAGAACACAGATGTGGGGGAAAGCTTATAGGGCTTACAGGGATGGGGTGTGCAGGGAAGAAACAGGGAGTGGAGGTATCCTCCTCTGCTGGGAGAGGGCAAGGACATGTTAGACCGTGTGTATCACAGGATCTCACCTTAAACACACTTAGTACCCCCCACAGCCCCTGCTGGTGACTAAGGGAGGAGGCACACAGGGAGGTCAGAGAAAGGCAGAGTTTCCTGAGGCCCGTTCATTTCCAGGAGCACTTACTCATTGCTGGGAAATGCTGAGAGCAGCAACTGTTCCCCAGTTCTTGCACAGAAAATCCCATCTTGCCCCCAGGCATGTGTCAGAGCCTGTTTCCAGTGACCCATGAGACTGGGAGGCCACAGGAGACACTGGGTCCAAATGAGATGACAAAATCATCATCATCTGATTGTGACTCATCTCAGGCAACTTAGTTTCGAGCAATTAGCTTGGAGATCAACATCCCTCCCTGCTTGTTAGTGATTTACACCTAGAATACCTTAACCTTTTGGCACAGGATCTGTCTGCAAAACTCAGGGAGTTTTTCCAGGGAGATTCATCCTGAAGGGTCCCTCCTTAGCTGCAGCATGAACCTTCCCCTGCTAAGTGGAGTCAGGACCTGTATCAAGTAACCTAGAGGTCGTGAACATCAACTTTCTCATCACCAGTGTAGCAGTTATTTACTTTGTTACAGAAAACTTTCACAGCAAGAACCATTCCTTTGCATTAATGATCTTTATTCAGATGTATTAATGATAAACAGGAATAAAGGCAAAAAATTTCCAGGCAGCAAATGAGACTCCAAGATATGCCAGAACACGCTGACACTGGGTTTCTTGATGTTCCCCCACAGCCTCCCCTTCACATTTGTTCTGACTCTTTCCAAAAAGTGTAAAATGAAGCTTGGAAGCATAAAAGAGCCAGATACAATGAGTAGGATACTTGCACAAAACTGATATCCAAGGAATTTCATTAAGAAGTGCCTTGACCTCATTTGGCTGAGAATTTTGGACAGTCAGAGCAAGGACGTAGCACCTCAGGTTGGAGCAGAGGAGGTGAGCACTGACAGAGAACAGAGCAGGAAAAAATGAAACACCAGGATGGGAATGCATGGAGAAGGAAAAGACAAGGCTGGAGAAACAGCAGTGGGGAAAAAGGGGGTTGAGGGGGAAAATGCCAATAGGACAGAAAAGCCAGAAGGCTGAGAGGGGGAAGGCTTGTAGTGTAGGTAGATAAGGAAACTGGGCTGGAAAAGGGGGAGAGAAAGCAAAATAATGAAGTGGAATCCACTCCATAAGACTGAACCAGTCAGTCAGAGGCAGAGCTTAAGCAGAGGGCAAGAGCATGGGCCCAAGTTTCCCTGTCCCCCCAGCATCACAGAGCCTTCTGCACAATCTGTGGCAGTGGTCCCTGCTGGGGCAGGTCTAGCAGTGTCTGTACTTCTGCAACAGCTCTGCTCTCATGAGCTTGATTGCTCAAGAAATCCCCAAGAAATAAAATTTGTAAGCCCTGCCTTAAAGCTTGGTGTGATCTGCACAAAAATTTTAGAGTATTAACTCTAACTGCTGTTTGTGGCACAAATCCTGGTGCTCATGCAGTGCTCTGAATTTCCATAGCTTCCCTAAGGGCACCCCTGTTATTGCTGGCATGTGCAGAGTTCACTGCCATCAGGACTCCACTTAAATACAATACAACTGCAACTATTTTATCCAATTTCTCCCAAGGTGGAGAGCGGGCAATGACAGAGGTAAAGAAATGATGAGAACCTCTGCCTTTCCAGGGCTGCTGGTGATTAACTCTCCTTTTTAACAGTGGGCCAATACTTCCCTTAGGTTTCTGCCTGCTGTTTATGTATCTAAATAACCCATTCTGGCAGTTTTCAATATCTCTGGCCAACTTCAATTCAGGCTGACCTTTTGCTTTCCTAACAGCATCTCTGCAGCTTTACTAGTACGAAGAGATGCTCCTCATCAAGGCTGTGGGATTATGACCTGACCAAGACAAAATGTGTTTAACATCTGATAGCTGATCCACATCACCACTTCTCGCAGCAGCATCCCCTGGTCCCTGCCAGACAACCATTACTTGCTCTTGTTAGGTTTCTATATATGCTCTTTTCTGTATATTTAAAGAGGACCTTTCCTTCCAGTAAATTACAGCTTTCCTTTGGCTTTCAGGCCCAGCCTACTGCTCATGTTTTCATGCAGTCCAAGCTGCTTGTGTTTGGCTTTTCCCAGACGTTGACTGTGGAGAAGGTTAAGCAGTTTAGTGGTTGAGTGGCTGCTACAAAAACAAACCTACAGATTTCTGATCCAGAACACCAAAACAACACAGTATAGAGAAACAGCCCAGCTGGGGCCAAGCATACGTGCAATTGCATTACACACCCCTGGTGTTTATTTACAAAGCAAGCCAAGTCAGACTGCCATCCCTCCTTAAACGTGTACTTTTCATGCCCAGAAATTGTCCTTGGATCAAGTTTCTGGTGGGAGGAGTGTGCAAAGCAGCCATGCCTGCAGGATCTGTGGCCAGCAGGCTTCTCCAGCACATCTTCCCAGAGGTAAAACACAGGTGTGAAGGGCTTGTCCACAGCTGCTGTGGGCTCTGAGACACGCAAGACAACTGTGGGGTTTTGGCACCTGTATCCCAGACAGAGTGGCAGCTTCAGACAAAGTTTATTAGAGAAATCCTCCCGTTTAGTCACAAGGTGTGGAAAGAAACCCCTTGCTTTTTGAACTCCTCAGAGGGGAGCCTACTCCTAGTCTGGGATCCAGTCCTGGCCCCAGACTTTGTCAATGGCTTATGTCCAAAGGTTTATACAGATATCATTGAGCCTTTATCCAACTTTTTCCAGTGGCATTAAGGATGGCAAACCAAATATAGATATAAGAATAAAAGTATTCATATAAATTGATTGTAATAATGATAATGATTTAAAAGAAAGGCTTAATCTGAATTATTTACAGCACAGCAGGTAGCTATAACTACTAGTATAGTGCACTGGTTTTGAAGCAATATTGAAGCAGTTATAATAAAGGCTTTTGAGAAGGGGAAGAGCTGCACAGAAGTTGGCAATTCTCTGTCATCAGCCGACAGTCATCAATGGAACATTGTAATCAGCGACAAAATAAGGAGCAGCTTAGGCCATAAGCAAGCTGTCTAGATACATAGGAGTTATTCTCAAAGAAAATAGGGGGTTTTTGGATGTGTGTACACCCTGCTGCTCTTTCAACCTACAAAGCATTAAAATAATGGTATTTTTAGCAAGACATCCAGCTGGGTCTGTGTTGCCTACAACATGGGCCAAACACCTGGCCCTGAGATTGTTTTGAGAACACTGAGAGAATTCTTCATAAAATCCACTGATGTTTACAGAGCTTAGCCAATCTATGCTTAATACAGGATTCTGCCTTATCAATGTACTCTGGATGTTTTAGATAGACAAAAATTGCTGGTCTGGCTTGCTTGCATGTATGCTGCTTGCTGCTTCTCTGCTCTTGCATATAGATCATAATAAATAATCATATTTAGCCTTCTGAATTAATGGAACCCATGTAGATCTATTGCCCAAATCAGGGCCAGAATTCTCCCACATCTGGTGACTCTGTGTGATGTTCTGAGTGCTTGGCATCGTGCCAATAGCCCAGGTGCTCTTTCAGTCTGTCCCTGCTGATATTTGCAGAGGTGCAATTCATGGATTTCGACCTGAAGGCACTTCAGAGATATCAGTTTGTTCATCACCAATCCAGATCGATACTTTACAGGTATCATAGACCAATGGAATGATAAAACGGTCTGATCTTTTGTGCATCCTGGTATAGGTCTTTTTGCCACATATAATAATTAAAAAAAAAAAAAGCCATCGGTCCATTCAGGCCAAGAAGCCATTGGTACCTGGAAACAGATGCAACTCTCAGTTTTCAAACTTGTTGATTGTGCTGGAATTGGTGGTGGGTTTTTTTGGAAATTAGGTTTTTCTGAGACTAGTAGTTAATCTCTCACAGGATCAACTGAAATGGCATCTCCCTGATCCATCTAAGGTATTCTGAGACCTCCTTCTTTGTTTGTACAGTTTGTACTACTTCACACAACAGGGCCCCGTGGAAAGGATTTACAAACATGTTTTTTAATACTAGAAAGAAGGGTGAGATGTTGCCTACAACATGGGCCAAACACTTGTCCCTGAGATTATTTTGAGAATGCTGGGAGAATTCTTCATAAAATCCACTGATGTTTACAGAGGTTAGCCAATCTATGCTTAGTACAGGATTCTGCCTTATCAATGTACTTTGGATGTTTTGGACAGATGGGGATTACTGCTTGACTGCATGTATGCTTGCTGTTTCTCTGCTCTTACATATAGATCATCATAAATAATCATATTTAGCCTTCTGAATTAATGGAGCCCATGTATCTCTATTGCCCCCATCAGGGGCTGGATTCTCCTACAGGTCTGTCCTAAGAAACAGGAGCCCTCACACCCCAAGCAGTGCCCATTTCCTTTTCCCTATAAAACACACACTATCACAAGAAGTACAAAGCTTATGCCTTCAGCATTTCCCCCCAAAAATTAATTACTACAGTATGATGAAAAAAAACAAGCACTTTTGATTGATCAAACCAAGGGTTTTATTTCCACCTGTTAAAAGAAATCTCTGTCTACCAGCAGAATCCAACATAGGTGAGAAGACCTGATTATATTTAAATCAATTAGAAATTTATTTATAATTAAATTCAGAGAAAACTGAACCTTATACAACAAAAATATATATACACAAAGAAAAATACTCTTTATACCAGCTATCCCCTAAAATCCATCTGAGACTGCCTTGAAAAGTAGAAAAACATAAACTTATATATAAATGGGATGGTATTGTCCTGGAGTGACATCTGTCCTGCAGGTTGGGCAAAAACTGGCAGTCTGAAGGGCAAAAGGCAGGCACTGACTGCAGAAGACATGGCCACATTTTGTTGACACAATCAGTCGTCCACTTTGCACAATCTGGAAGAGAGGAAATCACAACAGAAGGAATCTGAGTTTAGGCTGCTTTGCTGGAAGCAGGCAAATAGGACTTGGAGTATCTGCAGTCTGTCAGTTACTGCTGAATAATGAGGAACATGTAGTGCCTCCTTGGCAAGGGTTTCTCCCTCTACATACACCAACAAGAAGTAACCTTTAGAGCTCCAAAGCAAGGCCAATGAAAAGCAAGCCAGCTGCCCAAAGCATCCCACATCAGCCAGCTCGGTTGTGCAGCTCCCTTTCTGCCCCATTCCTCTCCCACAAAGCTGGAAAGATGGCAACAGGTGGGTCCTTACCTGTGGGTAAAAATCCATGCAGATCGGGCACCTGATAGTACCTGCTGGCCAAGCACTAGAGAGAACAGAACCAGAAAGAACAGGTGGCTGTTTATGTCACCACACATCGAGGGTCTGGCACATAAAATGTCATGTAATCTGTGACTGCCCTGAGCAACCGCGGGACATTTCCTTTGAAGAGCCCTGCCAATCCTTAACTCTCTCAGTTTGCTGTATGTAATAATGAGTGTGGGTCCCCCAAAGGAAACAGCATCTTGGTTTTTTATTGGGAGAAGGATACAGTCAGGCACCCTGCTCTAGGATCTGAAGTGTCAGCAGCCTCCAGCAGCAACTGGGCAGTCTATGTATGGCAGCACTTATGTCCAACAGGTCATCAATAACACTTTTGTGACTAAAGCATCGAGCTGAAAGTATTAGTTCTAGAATGGAATAAGGCCTGGCACTACAGAGTAACACTGCAGACAGCTCTGGCAAAGAAGGACCCTTTGCTCAGTGTTAAGTGCTGCTCTTCAGCCTCACCTAAACAGAACAGTAAGGTGCATGTGGTAACAGAGAAGCTTGAGATCAAAGGGGAAAATTATGCTTTTTTATATTAAGTTGTTTTCCTACATTGCCTTTCAGTAATGCAAAGCACACCAGCTTTATTAAAACCCGCACAGAACTTGTCCAGCTGCTGCCAAGCCATCAATATCAATGAAAGTATTTTCTTATCTAATGGCACTACTAGAGCCTGGCATGAAAAGAAAATGTAATGCCTTGTGAGCTGTGGCCTCTGCCTAATCACCCTCTCTTGCTATACCCCCATAAGGCTCTGTTCAAAGCTTTCCACCTGCCTTGGGCTGCCTTCCTCTCCTAAAGTAAAAATTATTATGCAGGACGGGATGTGGTTGTCATTGAAAGAGGGAAATAAGTAAAGTGAACGTTTCAAAGGTAAGCCAGACCAGAACAGTAAGACCTAGTCCTGTCTGTATGAAAAACAAAAGGCAAAATTCAGTGTCTGGTAGGTCATGAGTCATACGTACTCTGAATTTTCAGTTTCATCTTCTGATGAATCCCCCTCTTCAGATGCTGAATCACTCATGTCTGTTGCTTCATCCTCATCATCATCACTCAGTACAGAGCTGTCCAACAGCAATTGGCTTCTTTGTTGTTCACACCCTGCAATTGAATTTCAATTGGTTAGTTCTAGTATTTATTCTCCCTCCTTGGAACTACCCTTTAAATGATTATATTGTAAGTGGTCTGTAATGGATCTTACTTGAAATGGACCCATTCAGCTGGATTAAAAGCAACCTTAAACAAACTAGTTTTCCTAAATATTGAGGCTGAACCCTTCCACACATAGTGACCATTCTGCTACAGACCAACACAAAACGTTTGCTCCCTCCAAACTGCTAAAAATATTACCTGAGACAGAATCAGTGTCATACATTCCACAGAGTTATGTTACTTGTGAACAAATAGAGGTTGTTTATTTTCATATTTGTTTACTCCCTCACACAATTCTCACTAACAGGGTCTGCTGTGGTCCTATTGTGTTGAGGTAACTTGAAAATTATAACACATATAGTTCAAAGGAGATAAAATTGTAATAGCCCAAAGGGACAAATGCTGTTTGGTTTTTAATTCTCAGAATACACATGCAACAATGATCGCTGTAACTCCCGTGTCCATGTAGCAAAAATCAAGCATTAATCAATTAAAATTACAGTAAATATCACCAAATTAAAGTTCCTTCCTACATAAGCGTGGAGCAGCAACTTCTCTTGTGTGGATTTTCCACTGTGTTTGATAGCAACTATCAGACATAGATGGAGTCCATTTTATAAGAAACCAGCCAGAGGCTTTAGCCCAGTCCTTTGCCTTTAGCTAAATGCAGTTTCAATCCCTGCTGCTTGAGATTGTTGAAAATGACACAGAAACACAAATTATTATATTTATAACAATTCCATTATCAATTTTAGAATGTAAACTCACCTTCAATAAGCTTGAATCAGTGCATATGGGAAGAGAGAACAAAGAAAATACAATTAGACTTTAGTGTGAAACCCTGGTGTTACATACCAACACCAGCTCAGCCAAGCAATTACAACAGATCAGATGAAGAATGCTAGGCTATTGCTCTCTGGATTTGGTTAAGAACATTAAATGAAGTAGCCAAATAGCTGTTGTCCTGAAAACAAATAAGAGGTTGCTCCTAGTTCCCTTCCCACTGCTGGAACAGGATAGAAACAGAGACAGCTTAAAAGCCACCTGAAAACTCTCCTTCCTCCTTCCATTACAGTTTCCAAACTGGATTTTGGCTGGAGGTGTTTCTTTCCCTCAATTTTCCCCAACAGAAAAATTCATATTAGGTGAACTGAAGTAAAGAATAAGAAAAAAAAAGGGAACAGGGACTGGGAGGAAAGAATTCCAGTTTGCTGCTCCACTAGCAAACTAGGCAAAGAGGACTCAAACATCTGCAATCTGCCACTAGCTGCTAGAAGAATGAGGAACCCACAGACCTGCCTGTGCCACCTTGGCAGGAGTTTCTCCCTTAGGGTACACCTTCAAGAAGTGACTTGCAGGGATGAGCTACTTGGAGCTTCAAAGCAAGGGCTGTGCTGGGAGCCAGCTGCTCACAGCATCCCACACTGGCCAGCTAGGCTGTGCAGTTCCCTCTCTGCCCCATTCCCCTCCCACAAAACAGAAATGAGGACAATACATGGATCCTTACCTCTAAGTACTCATCCATCCAGTTTGGAGAGCTAAGAGTACCTGATGACCACACACTAGAGAGAACACAACCAGGAAGAACAGATAGCCATTCATTTCACCACACATGAAAGGTAACTGATACACAGAATGTCAGAAATTAAAACATCCCTTACTCTGACTTAGCAACACCCCAGCCCAGCATCCTAGTTATTCCAAAAACTCTTATGTACTGCAAGCACTTCAGTGTATCTCAAGTAATTATGTAAGACACATTCATTAATGACCTCATGAATAGAGAAGAATAATTTCTGTTGGATTTTGCTAGGATTTCTTTTTTTTTTTTTTT
>VWZN01013663.1:137670-148685 GCA_013396955.1 Regulus satrapa
TTTTTTACTTAGTTCTATTCCAGACAGGCCATTATATTGTAGGTCTGAAGTTTTCACCCACAATATCAAGCAGAACCCAGACTTTGCCAAAAGACTGTTTCTACCCTATGTCAGAAATTAGACTTTAGACTCTTTATCTCTCACAGACCTATTGTTGTTTCTTTCTTCCTCTTCATCACTTGCCAGTATCACTGAATTATCTGCTGCTCTGGAAACAAGTGGGTGCTGCTGGTTTTGCTCCAGCTCCTGCAACAGGGTAGAAACAGAAGCAGTTTAGGAACTGCCTACACGCCCTCCACCCTCCTCCCCTAGTTCCATTGGACTGGATTTGGTATATACATGTTTCTTCCCGTCTTACTCCCCCAAATAGGTGCATTCGGCTGTGATAGCCACAAACACTTGATGTTAGATGAACAGCTGCTGAAGAAAGGAAAGCACAGCAGGGATTGGGAATAAAGAATTCCAGTTTTCCTCTCTATGGGCAGCAGGCAAAGAAGACTTTAAACATCCTCAATCTGTCAATTGCTGCTAAATAATGAGGAACTCAAAGACCTGGTAGTGCTGTCTTGATTACAGTTTCTCCCTTGAGGCACACCACCAAGAAATTATTTGGAAGGATGTGCAGATTGGAGTTTCAAAGCAAGGGCTGTGCTTCAAGCCAGCTGCCCATTAGCCAGGTGAGTCCCATAGCTGCCCCTCTGCCCCATTCCCCTCCCACAGAAAATGAAAGGATGACATGAGAATCCTTACCCATAAGAAGCAATCCTTGTAAAGGACACTTGTTAGGGGGGCAAAGAGCCTTGTGGTAGAGTGAAAAAAACAAGAAAAAGATACAGTCATTACTTCCACCCCACTACAAGGGTTACTGATACACAAAATGTCAGAAATTAATTATCTCTTATTCTGATCTGGCAACATGCCAGCTCAGCAACAGCCCAGTCCAGCAACATGAGCATTTTAAGTGTAATATGTACTGCAAATATTTTAACATATCCCACATCATAGGTAAGATACAATCAATAATGGGTTAATGAACAGAAAAGTTTCTGATGGATTTTACAGTTTTGTTTTGCTTTATTTTGGTTTTACTCAGTTCTCTTCCATATAGGCCGCTATATTCTAGGTATGAACTTTTTGCACAGGATTAAATGGAACCTAAAATCTTGTTGCTACTCTGTCAGAAATCAGACTTTGGAGAGACACTTTATCTGTCACATACCTATTATTATCTCCTAGTTCTGCATCATCATCACTGGCCAGTAGCACAACTGAATCATCTACTGGTATGGAGAGAAGTGGATATTCCTGGTTCTGCTCCCACTGCAGGTGGGTAGAAAGGGTACCAGCTTAAGAAGCATGTTGAAACCCTCCTCCTTGCCCCCCTGTTTCAGTTCCCTATGTGGATTTAGGCTGAAGGCAAATCCTTCCCTCTTTCTCTCCCAAGCAGGCAAATTAGGTTGTGTATACTGTAGAAATTTCATATCAGGTAAAGAGCTGATGAAGAAAGAAAGCCGAAACAGGGACTGGGAGGAAAGAATTCCAGTTTGCTGCTCCACTAGCAAACTAGGCAAAGAGGACTCAAACATCTGCAATCTGCCACTAGCTGCTAGAAGAATGAGGAACCCACAGACCTGCCTGTGCCACCTTGGCAGGAGTTTCTCCCTTAGGGTACACCTTCAAGAAGTGACTTGCAGGGATGAGCTACTTGGAGCTTCAAAGCAAGGGCTGTGCTGGGAGCCAGCTGCTCACAGCATCCCACACTGGCCAGCTAGGCTGTGCAGTTCCCTCTCTGCCCCATTCCCCTCCCACAAAACAGAAATGAGGACAATACATGGATCCTTACCTCTAAGTACTCATCCATCCAGTTTGGAGAGCTAAGAGTACCTGATGACCACACACTAGAGAGAACACAACCAGGAAGAACAGATAGCCATTCATTTCACCACACATGAAAGGTAACTGATACACAGAATGTCAGAAATTAAAATACCCCCTACTCTGACTTAGCAACACCCCAGCCCAGCATACTAGTTGTTGCAAAAACTCTTATGTACTGCAAGAATTTTGGCGTATCTCAAGCCATAATATAAGATACATTCATTAATGACTTCATGAGCACAGAAAAAATGTTTCTGCTAGATTTTGCTAAGATTTTTCTACTTAGTTCTCTTCCAGACAGGATATTATATACTTGTGTCTGAAGATTTTGCACAGAATTAAACAGAACCCAGAAACTTGACAAAAACTTCTTTCTGCCCTATGTCAAAAATACACTTTATGTCTCACATACCCATCATCGTCTCCTGGTTCCACATTATCATCACTTTTCAGTAGCACGGCTAAATTATCTGCTGCTCTGGAAACAAGTGGGTGCTGCTGGTTCTTCTCCCACTGCTAGAACAGGTTAGAAACAGAGGTAACTTAGGAATCACATGAACACATTCCACCCTGCTCCGATGTTTCGGTTCCCTGATTGGACTTACGCTGAAGTGTTTGTTTCCTTCTTTCTCCCCAAAATGACAAAATTCAGCTGAGATACAGCTGTCTTTGTCTGACAAGTCCTTTTATGACAAAACAGCTACTGAAATAAAAAATCCAAACCCAAACCCACTCTTATTTTTGCAGAATTTGATCTGGGTCATGTAGATTCTTTCATTAAGTTCAAGGCCTTTTCCAGAATCACTGCTGTATGCTTCTGCTTTGCACGGCAGCAGTAGCATCCCAAAATGCAGTAGATAAACTACCCTGAGGGGTGGTCTTTGTAAAATTCTTCTTGGGGTAATAAACAGTTTATAGCCCAGTCAGCTTCTTGGTACCTCAGTGATAGGAGTACCTCAAACCAATGTTGCAGCAAAACACTTCATATTTGGGAAGTCAAAGGCTTTCTCTCCTCTTCCTTCCCTTTTCTTTCAGTCACTGGCCTATATCATGGGTCTAGTACAATATCAAGCTCTATATCAAGCTCTAGTACAGCTTCAGCTTCAAATTGGCTCCTTCTGTTCCACTAAGCATGATTTCTGAACATTCTCCCCAAGTTTTTGAGCAAAAAGGTCTTTAAAATTACTCTTCCACTCTCTGCAAGTAAAACTCAGAGATGCTGATGCATTCTCATGTTTGGAGTTGACTGGGAGCTCTTTCTAAAGTAGGCAAGTCAGAGCTGTGTTTCAGCCCTGAACATTTGAATGCCAGAAGACAGGCCTGGAAGCACAAGATAAAATTTGTCTGTGAGATGGAGAGAAGTGTGTCATTCACTACTTACCACAACACTGTCAGAATCATTGCCAGTTAGATTGATGCCTTCAGAGTCAGGAGAGTCAGCTGTAATACCTATGAATTCCTCACCAGCTGAAAACCAGAATGTTGGAATCAATATCAGAAATTGCAGAGGAATGAGCAACCCCAGAGGAACAGGCTGAGGTAGGATTCATCTGTCCCCTGGGTCTCTTCTTTCCAAGAATATGTCCAACATTTCACTCCAGCTTTGCTCTCAACAGTCCAAAGGAGAGCACTGCCAGCCCTGTTCTCTGCAAGAAAGAGTGCTGAGCTCCTCATACAGTTCTGTTGGACGACAGCTGCTTGCAGGAGGTACACACCAACATAAGATTCATCTAACATCTAAGGGGAAAGTTTATCACACAGGAAAAAACCCAAACCAAAGCTGGAATCATAGCAGGCATCCTGATTTTCCACTGCCATACTGTACATGTTCTCTTGAGGTATGGGGCACAGCTAATGACAAATTTTCCTTATCTGCTTCCTAGATGGGAGATCCCAAACTTATTTTGCGACCCCGCGCTGTGGCAGCTGGGACAGCTGCCAGCTGCTCAGAGCCAACATTTGGGTGTTTCAGCAGCACTTGTACCTTTGCTGCCCAGTTAACCTCCCACTAGTGCAAATGTATTCAAACCCAGTAACAAAGCCATGTGCTTGTCGGGAGCCTTGATCCTTACAGATGCCAAACTAACCGCTTCCCAAAATCCCAGGTTTCCCTTCCTCCCCACTAAAGAGCCTAGAGACTGGCAAATGCACACATTTGGCTGGACCCTGGCCCTCCAGAAGCAGTTTCTGTCCTTACCAAGCTCAAAAGAAAGTGTACAACTTCCTTCAAGGTCTTCTGGCTCTGGCTCTGAAGCTCCACCTGTGCTAGGAGCCAACAGCCTGCTCCATTTCTGAGCTCGACCAGAATCATCTGCTTCTCGGCGGCGCTTTCGCTGATTCTGAGAGGGAGCAAAACCTTAGCATTTTCTGTGGGAGTAAGGGTAATGTGGCCCCCATTTTTGCAACACCAGTGAAAGAAAACACTCCTGCAAAGGCTGGCATATGCATCATATGGTGCTATGGGTCATTCCTCCCTGAGTGCATGGCATCAAGGAAATGGAGTCCCCCTGATCTCTTACCAGCTGTGTCACCAAGAAAAAGCCTATCCCAAAGGCTTGAAAGTGAGGAGACTGCTTCACAATTCTATCAGGTCATTGTTCACATTGTAAGCATTTCTGAACTATTGCTAGCAGCCAGAGAGATTCAAAATCTCCTGCCTCCCAAAACATGAAGTTACACAAAATCTTAATAGGCTTCTATTTGTAGCAAATGCCCTGCATTTGCTACAAACTCTTTAAATCCTTTCTGGAAGGACCCCAGACAATGTGTTTTAGGAATCAGATTTGCATTGAATAGTAAAGTACTCACTGTGCTCATGGTGTTTTGTGACCTAAAACCACTGGAAAAGTATCAGGAGGGCACCAGAGAAGGAATGTCAGAGAAGCTACAGCAACTGATCCCTTAGATTCCTTTAGGTAGCACACTGCTACAAAACCCTGACTTCTAGAGGTCAGAGAACGGTGTTCTTCCAAACCTACCAGAAAAGAAGAGAGGAGGTTACCTGTCTGGAATACCTGTTCTTTAAATACCACCCCTGCTCCAGGATTCCCATCCCTGAGTCACCACTTTCTGTACAAGTTCAATACTGGAGCCTCAGACACCTGCAGCTGGGCTAGAAGCCCAGGACAATCCCTCAGCATCAGAAACCTTTTCAAAAATAATCTACATGTACCTGTGCAGTCAGTCAAGAGTTTTCCTCATAAACCCAAATCCCCTTCTGTTCCCACTGGGGATGGAGAAGTTGGGCACTATGCAGAGGAGATGGACACTTTGTGTCTGCTTCCCAGCAGAGGATCCATCAACTGACT
The DNA here is from genome assembly GCA_013396955.1 of Regulus satrapa. Lineage (NCBI taxonomy): Eukaryota > Metazoa > Chordata > Aves > Passeriformes > Regulidae > Regulus > Regulus satrapa. The sequence goes on from VWZN01013663.1 coordinate 142,857, forward strand.
TAACAGACCCCAGGTGACCTGGGCACCCTGGGATGGAATCCTTGTGGCAACGGTTTGGCCGTGGCAACATTCCATTAGCGGTAGCAGAAGCCCTCCTCGCACCCTCCTGGTGTCCCAGGATGCATTGGTGTGGAAGGAACCTTAAACCTCAGCTGGTTCCAATCTCCTGCCACGGGCAGGGACGCTATCCACTGCATCAGGCTGCACAGGACCCTGGTCAGCCTGGCCTTCCTGGGACAGGGCACCCACAGCTTCTCTACTCTTTCAGGTTTTTTTAGTCTGTGGCTGAAAACTCTCATGAGACTGTTTTAACTTTAATCCCTAGTAAACAGAAATTAAAATTAAATGAAAAAATTTTTGGTGTTGGGATGGATTTTTTTCTAAATAGGTGAAATCAATTAATTTTGATTCTTATTTCAAGTCTTTGCAGTCTTGAATTTTTCAGGGGTTCAACTATTCCTCTACTGAGCATTTCGTAAGGGGATTGGGAGGAGATTTGCTCTGCTCCTGGGGACAGCACCTTCTTCTTGAAGCCCTGCTCTACTATGAAAGACAACACAGAAAGGAAAGTGAAATTAAAACTCAGTTTTTCTTCTAGCCAGTCTGCCACTGTACCTGCATTCAAAGGGTTTGGCTGGTGCCCCTGAGAGCAGCAGCAAACCCATCCCAGCCCTGCTGGATACAAGGATGCTCCTCAGCCCATGGTCCCTTGGGTGCTCTTGGGTGTGGGGAGGATGGTGGAAATTCATCCAGTGTTGTGGATAGCACAGAAATAGTTTCAGCTCATGTTCTACATGAGGAAGATCATGTCTTAAAACAATTTCTCTATTGATACAACTGTTGCTATTAGATAATTGGCAAAGTGCTGAGTGGTTAAAGATGGATGAGGATGACTTTCCCCTTTCTCAGCCCTGTATCTGGAATTAAAGAAAAGGCTGGTTTTAGTCATCATAATCACATCCTTAATTTCTGATATTCAGTGCCTGGCATGAGGTACTATTTATTCATATATTAAATATATTAAATGCTAAATTATATATTAATATATTTCATATATTAAATAAATTAAATTCATATATTAAATAAGCTATTTGGAAACGCTCTAGCACCTTAGCATTTTTATTTCAAGCATTAAATCTCATTTAGGATTTTTATGATCTAAAACTCTGCTCTTTGAACCCAACATTTTTTGAAAGCAGGAGTGTTTCAACTGAGATGAAGCACAAGTAGATTTGCTGGCATAGGAAACATCCCACGTGTTAAGGCAGGGAGCCTGTTGACTCACTCTAGAAGTACAGCTGAGGTGGGCTGAGTGGGCCCAGCTCCACTTGCATTTTGGGGTGGAATTGGATGGCTTTTTGCAGGAATGTGTCAACAAGAATAAGGGAGAACAATGGCCACCAGGATTTTTTGGCAGGAGAAGTTTATTTACAGAGAACCTCAGGAAATGAAAAACCCACAGTTCACTGGCCAGGGATTATCAGTTCTGTACTCTCCCAAACCAGAGGTACCCTGATGATCAGAGCAAGGCCCATGATGTAATTTAAGAAGGGTGAATGTGGTATAGGATATTGTTTAACAAAGTATCCAGCTGCAAAGCAATTGCTCCCCAAAGAAAACTTGCAGACCAGTCCCTCTAAAGCCACCATGAGGATGCAGGGAAATAGGCAAGGATTACCAAAAGAGGCCCCAAACAGATTATAATACTGGCTAATAATATTTTTTACTAATGTCACTGAGATTTGCACTTTACTCCATGTGTCAAAATGTGCCTTTACTTGACTATAGCGATGGTTGTGATTTCAGAGTGTATTTCTCAAAATGTTTCAGGGAAGTACTGGAGTCTATTAGAGACTGTTCAAAGTAAGTAAAAACATATTTGAACCCTCCTGATGATAGGCAATACTTTGTGGCTTGCTCTGCAGAAATAAAACCCAAGTTTCTTATGGCTGGGGCTGCTTTGCACCCTCCTCAATGGAATTAAGGGCTTCTCTTGGCAAAGGATGAAGGCTTTGGGACATCTTCCATCCTCCAAAAACCTGGATGTGCTCAGGCCCACTGCAGTTCCCAGCCTTGGATGCCAGTTTAGGAGCAGGAAGGCTGAACACTGGGAGCAGGCGTTTGCTGGAGTTGTGCACAGTATTTCAGTCCCTGGTTTTTGGTGTGGGATGAAGATAGGTCGCACTGAGTAACTACAGCAGGTGAAGAGGAAAATTATTATTGTCCTGTAGCCATGCTCCTTCTCTTTTGAAAGGTGCTGCTTTCAGCTATTCCCTCTGGCTGTCTGCTTTTGCCCTCTTCTGAAAAACCATGGTGTTACAACGGGGAAGGCACCCTTGTGTCTTGTGCAGTGGCCGCTGCCACCCCACAGCCAAGAAAACATCTGAGAAGAGTTATTTGTGATGGGCACCACCTGCCCCCTCCACACAGCCTGCATTGAGCACACAGTTCAAAATCCCATTTGAATTCAAATCAAAGCACATCATTGGTTTTTAGATTTCTTTCAAAAAAGCATTTTAGCAGTTCTTTGCAACCTTGCTGGCCTGCAGCAGAAGTGTGTACCCATAATTTCCTGGCCACATGACCACAATTAGCATTCATAAGAGTAGCTGGGATTTTTAGGGACAATTTATTTTTTGTTCTGTATCTTCAGACAGTACATGTCACTCTTCACTTGGGTTCACACACTTACAGGGTGGGATGAAAGACCCTAAATCACTTCAGCAGCAGCCTCTGCTGTCCCAGTGTGAAGAAACACCTGTAGATAAATCACTACTGCCCCTGATTAAAAAAAAAAAAACAAAAAAACAAACCCAAAACACAAGAAACATAATGTAAATCTATATTTATTAAAAGTCAAAATGAAATTTTTCCTCAAAAACACGCAGCTCAGCAGAGACAAAGAGCAAAGGGCCACAGAAGAGCACCTCCCAGACCTGGTTACTTCCTCTAGGGCACCTTGCTAGACCTTGCTGTGGGTGTTTGAGTATGTCAACCTGCCACCCCCCACCCTGCCAGCCCTCATCTGCTCACCCTTCACTGCAAGGAAAAACCACCTCCCTGCTCTGCTCCAATACTCTGGGAGAACCCTTTCCTATGAAAACTTGCAGTTTTTATATTCAGTGGCCACTTGTGCTATTTGGAAGGTGAGTTTTGAAAGAGCGGGACCAGACAACATTCTGAGCAGGGGCGCATATCAAAATAATGCCTTCTCCCAGCCAGAGTCACAGCACAGAAATTCCAGGTGCTTTAGCAGCGACTGTGTAAGGAGGCAATTCTGGTTTATAAATGTATGCCGTTTAGGCCTGAACTGGCCGGTTTTATACCTGACCTCGCCATTCACGCAGAGCTCCCTGGGACTTCGGGCAAGCAGTGGGACAAGACAGCAGCAGTACCCACGCCAGCATCAGGCAGAGCTGGGCATCATTTAACAGGCAGAAAACATTCCCAGCAACAGGCATTTTATTCCACTAGATGGTGCCCAGCCCTTGCTTAAGGAGGTTGCTAATCCTTGGGCGAGGGTGGGGTCAGGACTGAGATGGAGGGGCCTGGGCATTGCACGGGGGCTGCAAGCTCCCTGCCATCGGCAAGATCCCAGGACCACCACCTTCTTCATCTGGGGGCAATCATGCTGAGCCCTGGATCCCCAGAGCATTGCCACAGTCCGTAAATCTGGGGGTGTGATGTGCCGTGGCAATTCTAAGGGTGAATCATCCAGCCCAGACTGGCAGCGGCCCTACAGCACCTTTTAGTCTGAGCCAGATGGGCCAGCACAGGAGGTCCGTGAGCCCTTGGGGGTCTTCTGCATGCTGCCCTGAGCCTGGGAAGCTGCAGGCAAATCCCTGCCACAGGCTGCCTAAATCTCCATATCCCTGCAGCACTGGGACCAAGCTATATAGAGCAGCTTCCCTGGAGACACCGGGGCCTGATGTCCTGGTGGGGGCAAGGGGGGGAACACACAGTTTTTTACTTTTTCTGCGGGAGAGCATGAGCAGTAGCAGAGTCCTGAGAGCTGGTGGTAACTGATAGCACCAGTGAGACACACAAGGTCCTGGTGTTCCTGCATGAATCAACCGTGTATGATCCCTAAGTACCAAGTGACTGCAAGAAGCTATGGATGTTCCATTCCTGGAAGCATTCAAGGCCAGGCTGGAGACTTTGAGCAACCTGGTCTAGAGGGTGGAATCCCTGCCCCTGTCAGGGACATTGGAACTAGATGATCTTTATGGTCCCTTCCAACCCAAACCGTCCTGTGATTCTGTGTCCCGTAACAGGATCTTCTGCACCCTCCGTGCAGAGGACAGGGAAACAGGCACTCTCTGGGTACTTCACTGACATCGTGGCTGCTCCTGGCTGCTCCCACCTGCTCCCTGCATGGACACAGCACTGGTGGTGAGTCCCCTCAACATGCGCTGAGGCAGTACCTCTCCCCTTGAGGCCTCTCTCACCATGCTGTTCACTCTGGCACGCTGCTGAACATGCCTGTTTTAGCATCTTCTCAGACAGAAAAAGCAACCTGCAATTGCATAAACAGTGATTAACTTTGGGCACCACTGACGGCACGGCTCCAGCCTGTCGAAGCCCAGCCTGGCCTGTGTGCGACGGCCAGCGGCTGGAATGGCGGTAGCACAGCCAGAGTGTTATGGTGCTCTTGGAAGGACAGTGTGGCCAGGAAATGTACCATCAGGAAGGAGGACATGATGGGGACTTCTTGCTGGGGGAGGTGGATGAACCAAGGTGGAGGATGCTCTGCACACCTCCCTAGCTAGGGAGGCTGGTGGCCCTGGGCAGGATCTGGTAGGATCTCAAGGGAGGGAGGTGTGGGGCTTGTCGGCCAAATTGCAGTCCCACAGAGATGGCAGGGCCAGGGATGTGCTGGGGCCAAAAACCCCCTTATGCCCAGGGACCAGCCCACCCCCCACATACTGCTTGAGTGGCTGCCTCAAGTCCCGTTGCAAACACCAGTCTGCAGATCCTCAGGTACAGAAATGCCTTTATTTCTCCAGTAGGCTGGAAGTGAAACCGCGAGGACAGAGGCCTTTTTCTCACTGCTTCTTTAGTTGCTTCGCATCAGCCTGCGAACACCGCTACCCTATGCCGTGTAGCATGGCTGCTGTTCCCGGGCCGTCTGGCACAGCACACCCGTGCATTCCTGCCGCTGTGCCATGTGCAGCCTCCCCCAGATTAACAGCAGATTGCATGAACCAGTGATTTTTGCCTCCTGGGCTGTGAAGCACCGTGTGCCCCCCAGCAACCTGCTCCTCACCCAGGCAAGAGCAGAGCCCGCAGCGGGGATGCCAAAGGGGAAAACGCGGCGTGTGGGACCCCCCGGCTCCACCGCTGGAGCCTGCCGGGGTGGATGCCGGCCGCGCCTCAGAGGGGCCCCTGGATCCAGCGGCCTTGGGGGTACCCTGGGGATTCCCACCCTGAGGGCTGCAGTCCCGTCTGTCCGCTCTCGCTGTGGCTGCCGCGGTCCCCCTCGGAGGACTGGCTGCTGTCGGCGCTCCCGAGGCCGGGGTAGGGGCCGTGGGGGCCGCCGCCGGCCCCGCCGAGGCTGTAGAAGGCCCGNATAGCCGCCAGCACTTGTCGGGGCCCCGCTTGACGCCCAGCTGCTGGGTTTCCCGCTTGGGGATGGTGCTTTGTCCGTCCTGGGTGTCTTGTCCAGCCCTGCTCCTCCTGGACGGACCCTCGTCCCTGCCCCGGGCCGCGCCTCCACACGGGGGGGTCGGGACGTGGCTGTCCCCACTTCCCCACTCCCTCCTCTGCCCAGCACAGTGCCCGTGCCTGCCCTGCGGCTGCTGGCTGTCACCCACGGGGGGGGGCGGGCCA
>VWZN01013663.1:148862-180886 GCA_013396955.1 Regulus satrapa
CCGTGGGGGCCGCCGCCGGCCCCGCCGAGGCTGTAGAAGGCCCGCTCGCGGACGTGCAGCTCGTCAGCGCGCTTCACCTGGTCCAGCTGCCGGCTGCGTCCCAGCGTGGCGATGGTGCCCGGCGCCCCGGCCCCCAGCCTCCTGCCATGGTGCCCGGGCAGGCGGCCGCCCCCGGCCCTCGGCGCCGCTGTCNCTTCCCCACTCCCTCCTCTGCCCAGCACAGTGCCCGTGCCTGCCCTGCGGCTGCTGGCTGTCACCGACGGGGTGGTGCGGTCCACCCCGCTAGTGGCCGGGCGGATGCTGGCCCCCTGGGCTGGGACAGTGACAGCAGCCTCCATGTCACCCCACTGGCGGGGGGTCATGGTTGCCACATGGTCTGGCTTCCCCTTGGACCTCTGCCCTTCTCCTCTCACCTCATCATCATCTTTCCCAGGGATGCTAGCCTCAGTGGGGCTGGTAATGTCACCACTAGTGACTCTCGAGGGGACAGAGGTTACCAGTCTTCTATCAGCACCAATGGCAGTGGCACCTTCCTCATCCTCTCCAGTGAGATGGCCGTCCCTGAGGCTGCTGGTGACGCTGTCCCCACGGGTTGGGGTGGCTGCAGTGGTCAGCCTTCCAGGCTGCCTGTGGACAGGGATGCTGTCATCTTCACCACCACGGGGTGCCACAGTGACGTCCAGCCTGGAGAGGGGGCTGCTGGTTCCCACAAAGGGGATGCCATCATCCTCGCTACCCGCTGTGGCACCAGCCTGGGTGGTTTCCTGCTCCCCCACATGGATGTTGGCCCTCCCAATGAAGATGTTGACCTCATCATCCTTGTCTGGAGAGACCTGGGTGAAGCCGGTGGCCGTGTCTGTGCTGCCCAGGCTCCCACGGGTGATGGTAACACTGCCTGAATCGGGGACGTAGGCATATTCATCCACACCTGCAGCATTCACTTGGACATCCTCCATCTTCTCAGTGACTGAGGACAAAGAGATGCCTCCCATCCCTGTACCCTGTTTAACACCCTCCTGCCCTTTTCCAGAGACAGTGGCCTCCCCACTGCCCTCACCCCCTGCCCCTCTGGTAGGAGGGGCCCTCCCCCTCACAGTGGTCGTGGCTCTCTCCACTGGAACCACCCTGGGGGCACCATCATCCTTGTCCTCACTCCTGACACTGGACCTGTTCCCTACCACAACCTCACTGGGGCGTTCACCCTGAGAAAGAATGGGAACACCACCATCAATTTCCACCACCAAGTCCAGATCGCCGCTGCCCTCTGAGCTGGATGGGGTGGGACCCGTGCCGCCACTCGCTCGTGTGCCAGGGCCAGGGCGAGGACTGAGACCATCCCTGCTGATGGCTGGGGTGCTGCGGTTCTCAGGCTTGAGAACAATTCCATACTCGATAACTTCAGTGCTGCTGTTGTCACTGTGCTCCGGGGCCGTCCCAGCTGCCCCAGCCGGTGGCTCCCGCCTGGCATTGTCCTCATCCAGCCGGTGACTGGGGATGATACTCTGGTGGTCAGCCTCTTCTTTCTGTGCAGTACACACACAAGGGAGAGGGCAGGGTGACGGATTGCTGCTGGGGGCACCACAGCCAGACCAGGGTCCTGCAGTGTCCCCAGGCCACCTCCTCACCTTTATCTGTGTCTGGTTCCTCCGCGTTGAGAATGAGTACACATATTTGAAAATGTAGAAGCCATGCTTGGCATTGCAGCCTTTCAGAAGTATCTGGTGGGGAAGAAAAATAACCAAAACCCCACAATTTTCTTATTAATTGCCTTGGCAGGAGTTTCCCTTTCTGTGCCTAGCACCACAGTAGGGTCCCACCAGTACCCACTGAGGCTCCAGGAGGTGGCAGAGGGATACATACCCGGTGCTGTCCCACACAGTTCCCAGCAGCTCTCCCAGGCAGCGGTGGAGGCACCTGTGAGCAACAAAACACAGGCAAGAGCTGAGGCATCAGACACTGCCCCAGCATCCAGGCAGCTGCCAGGGCCCACTGCTGGCCACCCACCCTGCCCAGGGCTCAGGGAGGGGTGGGAAAACTGCCTTGATAAGCCAATGAATTCCCAGAAACTACCTGACTTAAAAACAGCAGTAGTAGGAAAGGTCAAAACCCCGTTTCCAGGGTCCAAAAAATATTGTGGATTTTGCTATAGCATGATTGTAGTGCTTGCTAGCTTTCATTTGGGTAGTGTTGGTTTGCAAATAACCTTTTCCTGGAGACTGCTGCAGAGGATTTTATCACAGAGTATTTTTAATACACAGCATCATTGCTGACAAAAGAATGCTCCAGCCTACTGCTCAGAACTGCCTGTGATGGGGGCCCAGAGCTGGATACCTGGTGGAGTTTCCCAGTGTTTACTGAGCAGCAACCTCTTTGTCCTCATGACTGGGTACATGCTTGCAGGCTTCCAGCTCTCCCTGATTATCCTGGCATCTTTTGTTGAGTATTGTCTAGTGGATCCCTCAGAGTTGGGGGACCTACTGGTGGGAGCATCCTGTGAGCTCCACAAAGCCATTTCAGGAATTCCTTACCAGAATGAGTGCCAGAGTGAGACAGCCCCAAGGAGTGGAGTCCTCTTTTATTTCAGCAAAATTAGCCGCTGAAACATCCCAAGCCCAGCTGAAGGGGCAGAAACACACCCAAAAGTATCAAATATTCCCAGGTTATTTCATTGTTTGTGAACAGTATTGAAGGCCAGATTGCAGCTCTGGTTACACAGCATAGTATTAACCCTCTTCTGTGTCGCTATCTGAAAAGCAAATCTGTGCTGATCTATTGCCTTCCCCTGGGCTACCCTGCTACACACCGGGTTGTGAGAGCTTGCTCGGGGGGGTAAAAGACTCGTGGGAGGGGCCCATTCCTTAGGGAAGATGGGATTTCTCTCCTCCTTATCCTGACAAAAAAGAAAGCCTTTACTAGGAGCAGACTTTCACTCTAGCTATGTATTTAGTATGCTGAGCAACAGTTATGCAGCTATTATATTCGTCTTAGTTTGCCCTGTTTTAATTATATTTCTCAAAATTCCACATTAGGAGAGCTGGAAAATAATTGCAGATGCCCCTCTGACCCCTGCTCCCCACACGGGTAAGATAAGTATCCTTCTCGCACCTCCCTTCCTGTGGCTTGGCCCAGGCTGTTTGCAGGCCAAAAGCACTGGGCAGATCCCAGACCCACAGAAATCCAGGGGAAGAACCACCCAGATGGACACTTGTGCACTGCCCTGATTGCTAAACTGAAGGGACCTGCTCAGCCACCTCTGTGATAATATATATTTTTCTTTCACCTTTGCTGTTCACCTTAATCTCCTCCCCAAGCACCAGAGGTGGTATACCCAACTGCAACCCATGTTTTCCCACTGATGAAAGCATGCCAGGATGCACTGGATAGTACATCTCACACTTCCAGCAGAATGCTGGAAACCCAGGAAAAGCCATACTCACAGGTGTGGCAAGGGCTGTGCTGAACAGGCACAGGCACAGGCAGACAAGGGGTGTTTGCATCTTGGGCTGCTCCTGGAGGCACAAAGTGAAGCATCGCTGTAGTTTTTCTTCCTGGGACTTGTGGTCCCCAATAATCCTGGTAAGCAGCAACCTAAAAGCTCCCGCTATCCCAAAGCTCCCATGGCAGCAGGGTTTTCCAGAGACCCTGGCTTTCCCCAGGCTTTGTGATGGCCCTTGGCATTGTCCCGCCTCTCTGCATTCCTTGCAGCAAGGGCAATGCTCTCACCATGTGCTTAGGGCACAGCCAGCATGTCCAAGTGGGCACTCTGACACCAGCTATTAAAATTTCCTTACTCCCTCTGTTGAAGCAGCTTGGGTGGATATTTGCAATATATGATCTCCTAAAGTTGCTGCATGCTAAGCTGTACATAAATCCGAATTAAGAAAGCAGCAGGCTTTCACAGCCCTGATAAGTGGCAGGAGGCAATAGCTCTGTTGGTCAATAATTCTCATTTCACCTGACCACTTTTGCTTGGGCTTGCGGGTCCATCCCAAAGACTATTTTCAGCCATACCAGCAGGAAACACCAGAAGAAAATTAATGCCCGAGGATCAGCAGTACACAGCAATGTAAGCTCAAGAGATGTGCACAGCCAAGGATCAGTATATCCCCATCCCTGCTGTGGCTTGCCCAGAGTGAAAGAAGGAGAATCCCTGCTCAGGGACAGCAGAGCCGAAGGGCCAAGGAGAGACAGGGCAGGAAGCTAGGTAAGATTACCTTTTTCCGTCGGAGGCAGGTCCCAGTGGCAGACCGTGGAGCCTGTGCCCACTTTGCTGAAATTTAAAGTTGGCCCCGGGTGCACAGAACCAATCAGCTCCTGTCCAAGGACATTTGTCAGCTCTGGCAGCACCCGCAGATAACCAGGGGGAGTAATTTCCATCTAAAAATGTGTTTGTGGTAAAAGACAGCTATCAAATGTTCCACCTGGCTGGATAAACAGAAAGCACAGTTTATAAATATCTGTTCTGAAGGCAAAATTGCTCAATGATTAGCGTAGATCTTAGTGTGGCACACATCCAGCTTGGTTATTGATAAGAAGGTGTGCAGTGGGTCTTGGCTTGCTCACTGTGACCAACATGGGAAAGCCGGCAGGGTTGCAGAAACAGAAGGGCAATATCCAGAGCCAGGCCTGGTCCTGACCTTTGGGCACAGAGGGGCTGCGTTGACCAAGCTGAGAGCCACCACCATGCCGTGTTTTCTGACACTTGCTTTTTGGGTTTCAACCTCAACCCCTCTGAGCTAAACCTCTGCAAGTGCAAAATAGAAGAGTGGCAAAAAAGAAGAAAGTATGTATATTTTTCCATGCACTGCTTATACAAGTCCTTTTGAACCCAACTTCATTATGAAGAAGTGCTACAAGGGTGTACACCCTGTACAAATCCTCCTTTTCCCCACCTCTCCTTTTGGTGGATTGCTGGCCACCTACAGCCTTGCCAAGAAGGTTTTCCACTGCCACGGGCCAGCTGGCTCAGGCGCTCACAGTGGTGGTGGTAACAGCAGCTCCCATCCCACTCCCCACTCTTCCCTAACCCAAACCCTGGGAGCTGTCACAACTGCCAGAAACGTTTAAACCATCAGTCCCCAGCCTCAAGCAAGAGCACATCCTGGAGCTGGCAGGAAACTGACCCTTGCCCATCAGCCAGGGAGCGGCAGTGGGATGCCACCCCACCGGGCAGCCAGCCCGTGTGCCTTGGCTCCTGGAGGAGAGCCCTTGCCAGATGCCTGGGGGGCTGACGCACACGGGACTGGGCTACGCGCCCTGTGGGAGCAGGACCTGGCCCCTGGCAGAGCCAGGGCCCTTTGTCCACGCCAGTTCCCTGACGTCTCTGGGCACCCCCTGGGGATGTGGATGATGGAACTCTCGTGTCCCAGCACCAGCATGAGTGCATGTAGAGCTCCCCAATGCCTCCACAGGGATTTGTCCTCACAGGTGCCCACGCTGCAGGCAGCACCTCATACCTCTCCATAAGCTGCAGCCTGGCTTTGGCATGTGGGAGCAGTTTTGTACAATGGCCAGCCACTTGCTGCTGCAGGAATAGACTAGTTCTGCAGTTGGACCTGCCTCAGGAGCTGAACTCAGGTTTCCTTCCTAGGAGTGCAAGACTAGCACGGTTCCTGCCATAAACTGTGCATGAGAGCCACCACTATTCCCAAATGGTGGCATCTGCCTGGAACCTAGTGGGATTTGTTCTATCCCTATCCAAAAGGCAGATCACCAGCTGTCCTGGGACATACTCCTGTTGGGAAGTGACCCTGAGCAGGGATCCTAAGGACTCCCAGCCAGGCATCCCCATCGCTGATGGAGGAGGGGAGTGGATGCACAACTCTCACTGTGACAGCCCTACCTTGCTCTGGGAAGGAAGCTGTGTGACAGGGACATTTTGGGTGGCAGTACTGGTGTTCAAGACACATATCCAAGTTGCCCAGCCTTGTACCCACATGCCTGGCACAGGGATGAAGAAGCAAAGCCCTTGTTACAGGGGTGTGCATCTATAGATAGAAAGATAGAATAGTGTTTTTACTGTTATGAACATTGTCTGGTGTGTGGTCAGGCCATGGGAGGCACATTGCCGAGAAACAGAAGATATGATAAAGTTATCACTGCTCACGTGTTAGAAATTCACATCAACTTTACATAAAACGTGGCTGTAATCCTACAGCAGTGTCCCTAAGAGTGCACTTCAATTTTTCAGAGGGGACTCTACAGAGGCTTTCCTTGTTGTTTCCAGAAGTTAGCCTTGCTGTTTCTCCCTCCTTTCATGTGCATCTGAGCTGGGATAAGAAGATTCAGCCCTAAGCATGATGAGAGACTGAAGCCCCTAAGCCCCTCAGCAAGCACTGTGCTGTCCCATTGACCCCAGAAAATTTGGCAGCAAACCTTTTGTTACCAACAAGCTCAGTTCAGTTGCTTTATTTCATTTAATTTCACTTTGCAAGATACAAAAAAAAACCCAACAACAACACAAAAGCCTGGGATGAAGCCAGCGCACATGGCAAGCTGGCCTGGCATCCCCTCTGGCGTGCGGTGGCTCCAGGGAGCCTTCAGATGCACTTTCCTGAGTGGCTGGGGCAGGCAGAGACAGCACCAGGGCTGACCCCGCTGCTCACTGGCTGTAGTAGTAATCCTGGCCATACACATCATATCCATGCCCTTTGTAGTAGCCGTACTCATCCTCGTAGGCCCGGTAGCTGTCCCCGCGTGCGTACTCATCCTGTTCCTCATACCGACCCTCCGTGGTGCCTTCATCCCCTCGGCTGTGGTCCCTGGCTGTCACATCGTACTCCCACAGCTCCCCAGCTGTGGTGGCATCTGTGGTGGCGTCTGTGGGTCCCCCATCATCCGTAGCAGTTGCCTGGGTCAAACCCTCTTCGTTGGTGGTGCTTGCAATGGTGGTGGCTTCTGTTTCCTCCTCCTCCTCCTCTTCCTCCTCTTCTTCTTCTTCCTCCTCCACTTCCTCCTCTTCCTCAGCTTCACCAGTGCCCTCCTCAGCCACCACAGTGTCATTGCCATGAGGTCCCATACCCTCTGTGGTATTGGTGCTTGTGCCATTGATACCATTCTCGTTCTCATCTACTTCTTCTTCCTCCTCTTCCTCCTCTTCCTCCTCATTCTCATCGCTGTCTTCATTTTCAGAGTCTTCCCCCTTGCTGGCAGTCTTCTGCCTGATCCCTTTCAGAGTCCCTTGGCAGCTCCCGCCCTGGCAGAGGGAAGCACAGCCATTACTCGGATGTCAGGAGACTGCAGCTCCATGTGGAAAGGGGCAGGTATGGGCACAGCTGAGCATTCCCTCCTCACCTTGCATGGCAGGACTGCCTCTTGGGGTAACCCTTCCAACCCCACCTTAATGCCCAGAGCTCAGTCCAGCCATGGGTATTTCTGGAGCCGTGCCCCAAGCAGAAACAGGGAGCACGGCGCCCCATGGGTACAAGTAAGCATGCAGTGAACAGCCCCCTCCCCATGGGTGCTCCCTCCAGCTCCCCAAACCACACCTGTTGGGGGGATGTGACGTCTCCTCCCAGTGCACCTTGGCAGTCCCCAGGGGCTACTCCAGCAGGGTGTCCAGCTGCCTTGGTGCCAGCATAAAATGTCTCCTGCAGGGACAGGGACAGGACAGGGCAGGGGGTCAGTAGCTGGAGTGGAGCACAGGCCTCCCAGCAGCGAGAGGGGTACAGAGCATCTACACACAGCATTTGGGTACTGCTCTGAGTTCCCTGCTTTCCCACGGGTCTTATTCCAGGCTGAAATGGAGAAGCTGCAGCAGGACAGCTGGAGCTGTGCAATTAAGTGGTGGTGGCTGGAGTCGGGTGTTCCCATTCTGGCTCCACGTTTTGCTTTGCAAAGCATCTAAAGGTTTTCTTCTGTAGTTACCTCCTCCAGTTTCCAGTAAACAAAGAAAGCCACAGGCACACTACATGTGGACACACTGCACGTCATGTGTGGATGGTCAGCGAGAGTGTGATGGCTCAAAGCCAGGGGTGAGTCCAAGCCCCACCAGCAATGAGCCTTCAGCAACGCTTGGCCCCAGAGATCAGCAGCAGAGAGGAGCTCTCAGAGGGGTGCACAGCTAAAAAAGGTAATGATAACTCAAACGCAAACAGAGCCTGGAGCAGCCACGGAGGAACTGGTGGGACAGTTCATCCAGTGGCCAGCCTGGGAGAAGGAGCTTGTTGCCACCAGCAAATGAGCCCAGCCATGGCAGGAAGACCTGAGGTCAGTGTCATCACTGACCTGGGCAATCCCTGCTGCTCGCATGCCAAGACCAAGGACACCTACCCTGGCATTTTGGGCCACCTTGAAATACAGGTGCACCTGATGGCAGAGAAAATCCAGATTGCTCTCTTCTCCAACTGGAGAGCCATCAAATTGCACAGTGCATCCGGCTGTGCCAGGGGAAGCAATGCTCCCCTTCCAGCAGCCTATATTGCAGTGCTTTTTTACATACCTATAACTGACCTTAGGGTCTTTCAGCACAATTCCTCTCGCTGACCACCCTGCCAGTGAAAGCACAATCCTATATGGGAAGAGCCACTGCTCTGGTGCCATCAAAACTAAAAGGGCAGCCCTAAAAAGCAGCTACATACATTCCTACATACTACTTAATTTCTCCCTGAGAAATGAAATTCCACCTTTTGCTGCCCATCCCACTCCTCAAATTTATCCCTAGAGATTGTGGTGGTAGGGAAGAGAAACAGATAAAATGGGCAAATTGCAGGGAGGTGCCAGGGCTGGCATAGGGGCCATCCCATGCTATATTCCAAGCCCTGAGAGACCTCCAAAGTGGGGTTTAGAACCAGATTCCCTGGCTTTCATTAAATAACTTTTTAAAAAGAAAAAAAATCAGTATTTGATTCGGCCTGACCCACAGGTTTTTAAGCATACCAGATCCTTATTTCAAAGCACCTGTGTGCCTGAGACCACTGAATTATTTTTGAGCATTTGCAGCCCGATGGGACACTAAGGATCTTTGCAATCCCTTACATTTAATTTTGGACCTGGGTGACTCTCACAACTACAGAGGCACCCAAGCTCATCCAGCAGACCAAAAAAGCTTTACCATCTGACTGGTACAAATTTGACTTTCCCAATATAGCATTAGTTTGTGTCACTCCACAGACACATATGCAGAGCATAACTGGATTTTCCATAGGGATTTTCTCGGTGGTATAGGAGCAACAGATCCGGAAAGAGGAAGGTAAGAGGAGCTCCTAACAACACCTTCTTCCTTGTGTGAACATCTCTACTTGTGTCCTTTGGCCTGTTCCGCTCCTTTCTGAGCCACTGGAAATGGAAATGGAAACCCAGAGAACTTGTCCCAGGGTTGTTTGGTGCAACCCCCACCCAGGAAGAAAAAGAAAAGCAAAAGGAAAAAAAATCAACAAAAAAAAATTAAAATAAGCCCCAGAGTAGAAAATCCAGTTGTATCCAGAGTGTACAGAGTATCTGTGGGCAGTCAGTGACCACAAATGCTGATGAGCAGAGACTACAAAACCAAAGAAAGTTCCCAAATTCCCGTATTTGTTTTGCAGGCTGGTTTGCCATACTCACCCCCCCTTCCTCCTCCTCTGAGCCATCCCCCTCTTCCTCGGATGAGTCACTGCCCTAAGAAGAGGGAAAACCGAGTTGAAGGCAGGTGGGCGGGCTCCCAGTGGTGTCAGGAGTACAGTGTTCTGTGCCCAGGCCCGCAGGCCATGCCAACAGGGCACAGGCCGTGCCCCCATCTCTCTTGGGCCAAAATCTCTGCATTTGGAGGGCAGCGAAGCAGCACAACCGCTCGGAAGCACCCACCTGGTACCGCCGCTGAGGGGGATACACGTAGATGTATCTGTACAGGTAATGCTGGTGCCGGCTCTTGAAAACCTACCAGGAGAAGGACGGGGAAAATCCTATCAGTCTGGGGCCTTGGGTACAGGACCCTCCAAAATGTGTTCTTCCTCGAGATCAGCCCCACGTGGGACTGGGCACATGGGGTGGGGGAGACCTTACCGCGTTCTCTTCCGAGTCATGCAGCTTGGGTCGCCGCAGCCAGCTCTTGACCTGGGGAAAAGGGTGGGTTGGTATGAGCCCCACACCAGCCCCAGCGAGGCTGGGAGGTCCCCCCTTGCCTGGCACTCACCGAGAAAGCACACGCCATCCCCACCAGGCAGACAAACACCAGGACACTCCTCATGGCTGCTGTCTCTAGGAACACTGAAACACGTCGAAGGCTCACTTTGCAGCTAGAAAGCACCAACACCACTGAAAACCATCCACATGTCTGTGTCCATGTGGGTGAGAGGGGAGAAGAAAGGCTGACCTCCTGCCACTTCTTGGTGGGGTCACCCAACCCCTCCATATACCCAATTCTATATTTTCTTTTTCTTTCTTTTTTTAAAAGATCTGTCTCAACTTCCATGAATACATTTTGTTTTTTCTAGAAGCTACAAAATACCAGAAAAGCAAGTTTCACCACGTAGTGGAGTCAAAGTTTTCCTGCAGCAGGATGACTTATTCCTGCTTCCCCATTGCCTTTGAGGGAGGGGAGAAAGCCAAGCCGCACTGGAGGTGCAACAGGAGCAGCTGGGAGCACTGCCCACTGTGGCCACCCTCCCATAGCTCCAAGAGCTGCTTGGGCTCTTCCCAGGGAGCAGTGCTCCTGGAAATTTCACCACTGACAGTGTAACCTCGCTAAAAATAAACAAACAAGCCAACAAATAATGGAAATAATTGGCTTCTACAGCCTGCCATTGGCAAAAATAGCAGTGGCAAGACACCAATGCAAAGAGCCCCCCCACAGGCACAGCTGGATGGGACTTGGCTCTGGGCAGGTCTGAGCTGCATACCCAAAGCACCAAAAAACAGACTTCCCTCCTCCATCAAGGAGCAAGGAGCACACCCAATCCTTTCAGCAGCACCCCAGCCTTCGCCCAGGATGCAATGCTCCCAGCATACATCCCCCTGAGCTCAACAGGCCCACTAATTTTCCTTTTTCCTACCCTTCCTCTGCCTAAACCCAGTATCAGTTGTGTTGTAGGGAAGTGTTATTACATTTATCTGTGCTTGAAGTTTCCCTATTTTTGCTTAACTCAGGCTAGAAAACAAGTGGCCACAAGCTTCCCTGAGCCAGCAAGGCTCTGGATGCTCATCCCCTCCACCGAAGTGTTTCATGAAGCCACAGACCCAGGAAAGGACTAAAAGCAGCATCCCATCCTGCCAGCAAGCTGAGCTCCCCACCCCATCTCCCTGCAAAAAGCAGACATCAATGCACAACCCAAGTGGGAAAAGCAGCAGCAAGCTTACCCTGCCCCAGCACCGAGAGCTACCCACGGAGTCAGCTGGCACAGATTTCCTCCTGCTGCTGCCCTGCTGGGATATAAGGTCTGGCTTTGCCCCCCCCCCCAAACCAGTCACCGCCCTGCCCGGAGTGACGCCAGCCCTCCAGCATGCACCAAAAACCCTCCAAAACTTCAACGCTGGCAGATTTGGTGCACAAACATAGCACCCCGTGCTGCTGCCAAACCCAGCGAGGTTTGCACTGCACTGCTTAATTGAGGGTCTGGCCTCAGATGAGCGGCTGGGAGGACGAGGGTATAATAACACTCTGGGTTTTAATTAAAATAAATATTGGGAAATCTGTTCCTGGGGGGTGTCCACCTCCCTTTTTGGGAAATTCTGTCACTGTTTTCTCAAGTAGACAAAAAGACCAACCTCAAAGGCCTGGCTTCACGGCCACTTGGGCAGAGCCGTTGGGCAAAAAAAAAATCAAAATCCAAACATATCCCTCTCCAGGATGCCTGCAGAGGCCTTGGTAAGGGCAGGGAAAGAATAGGGGACTCAGATACAGGTGTCACCAGTCCCCTTTTGAGAGTCATTTCCACCAGAGTGTTGCTACAAAATGAAAGTCTGTTTTTTTTCTAATGCCTCGTAAACTATGTAGACCCACACACGGACCAGTCCAGTCTCCTGCTCTCAAAAATCAGGCATTGCTCAGATGAAATCTGTGTATGTCCCCAGCAAAGCAGAATAACTGCCTGGGGGTGGGGGGAAAATGAAAAAAAACCACCTACGCGCACATTCAAATCACACTGCGGACCTTGGTGGCAGGATACAGCAAGCGGATGCTGCCCCCGGTACCCACCTCTGCAGGGACATCTTTTCTCCTTTACCTATATTTATCATTTCCTGCTTGGATTTCAGCCACCCACCTCTCCAGTGCACCTCTGCTCCTTTTTTCACAGATTTTTCCTGCACTCCTCAGCAAAGGCCCCTAAGTTCCTGCTCATCTGGGCTGCAGCAGTTCGGGGAATGACTCCTCACCAAATGCAACTTCGCTTCCCACAGTGGCAAGGAGACCTGCAAATCCCCCTTGATGCTTTTCGCCCCACAGCCCTAGGAGAGGGAACTGAGGTGCTGAAAAATAAGTGTCTTCTTTTAGGTCTGTAGTGGTCAGCTCACCCAGTGGTAAAACTACGGTTATTTAGGACAGAAAAATCCACTTTGCCATGAAAGACCCGAATGTTTCTTCTGAAAGCTAGGGGCACAAACAGCCTCACCTATATATGGGAGAGCCCAGCATTGACAGGTTCGTGATGAGGAGCTGATAATTGCTGATAGAACACTACGCACATAACTTGTTTCTGGGGAGGGAGAGGTCCCCCATAGCACCCCAAGGATCCTGCACCCCTGGCAGCAGACCATGCCACAAGCCCAGCATGCAACCCCTGAGGCTGCAGGGCACAGCTGCCTTGTGGGCTTCAAAGCCCCTTGTGTCACTGTGAAGAGCCCTAATTATAAGGGAGGCCTGGAGCTGGCCGTGGCTTTCTGCTGATGGCCTGTGCCAGGAAAACACACACACACACACACACACACACACACACACATACACACACACACACACACACACANCATACACACACACACACACACACACACACACAAACACACACACAGACACACACAAAAACAAACAAACAAACAAACCAAAAAACAACAACAACAACAAACAAACAAACCAAAAAAAAACAAAACAAAAAAAAACCCAAAACACCAAAAAACCAAACCAGCCATGCAGTTTTCCAGTGCCAACACAGCAGCCCTTGATAAAGAGAGAGATCAGCATTGTGAGGATTCCTATGTCCCCTCATCTGGAGAGGCTGCCCTGCTGAGGGTAATGCAGGGCATTCAGGGCAGAGATAGCACTGCTTCCCATTGTCCCCTGCTCTCCTAAGCTGCCTGGCCTAGGAAAGCAATGAGCATGTGCCTGGCTTTGAATTTAAAATTTCATCAAGGCTTGGGAACAGAGAGTCCTGGTGGGAGGCAATTTTTAATGTAATTAAAGGGCTTCTGCTCCAGACTGCTTAAAAAGAAATACGGAAAACTGACTATAAAAACACATATTTCACCCAAGATCCCTAAAAAGCACCAGGATAATTAACATGTCCCAAGTCCCTTGTGCAGCCAGAACCTATGTTTAGCTCCTGGAGCGGGTGCTGCCCGGGCCAGCCACCAGCAGCAGCAACCTCACCAGCACCATGTCAGGAGAGAAGCAGGGAACTCGGCCAGCACATCCAAAACCTTTCCATTTGGAATTTATTTTTTATTATTACTTTTTTAAGTGTCACATGACAGGCTTGGAACATTTGCCTTGGTCTCTTAATGCTTTTGCAAGAACTCTGTCTCTCCAAGGCAGCAGGGCTTGGAGGGATCACCCCTTTGAAAGGAATCTGTTATTAAAAGTGATTGAAGGCTTTGCAAGCTTTATGAAAATGATCTCACCTTGCTGGAAACAAAACACAGAACAGCCTATCTGCATCCAAAGGATGGGGTTTTAACCAACGTGGTCTAGCAGAAGGTGAGGTTTGCGCCAGCCACCAGTTGCAGCTTTGTGCTGCAGCTTCCACCCAGCGAGGGTGCCCTGTATGGCTTGGGTGTGCTTGCCTGAGCCCCTGGGGACGTCAGGGTCAGAGTGCCCCTGTCTGGCTCAGGCTGACATGGCTCCTAAGTCCAAATTTAGTTATTATTTTTGCAGGGCGGTAAATGGGCAGAGCAGAGTGCTCCTGTCCTGTCCGGGCACACTGCGGGGCTGAGGCCACACCGTCCTATTTCCACACCCTGGAGCTATTCTGAAAGGAAACCTCAGGGCCAAAAATAAATAAAGAAAACAAAACCAGAAGGACACTTTGAGCATGGTGAGAAGAGACCAAGCTGCTGCTGCAGCCAGGGAAAGGGGCACCCCCTGCCATGCAGCTCAGTGGCCGGGGCACCCCCAAAACCTGTATAGGGGTCACCTGAGGCAGAGCTTGCCCTGGATTCCTCCTCTCCTCATGTGCTGTCAGGGACAGGAGTGTGTGTGCCACGGTCACCAGCTGGGGAGAGAAGTGATGAGCATGAAGAGGGAGCAACAACATAAGAATAAGGAGTGCCTCTTGCCCCTTACCTCTCAGAGCTCAAACACAAATGCAAACCAGCATCATCTGCACACACAACTCATTATTCTTTTGCCAGCATTTAATTTTAGAATAAAGTGTGAGGGGAGAATATCTAAAATGCACCTTGTATCAGTCTCCAGGATCAGTACACAATATATTACGCACTTTATATATTGGTCCTCTGCAACTGAATGTTTTGTATGATTTTCCTTTTTCTCTGAGCAGAAACCAGAAAAAGGAAATTAATTCTATTTACATGGCTGGCAAAATGTGGGCCAAGAGTAGCTCTGTAATGTGAGCTCTTTGAAGCACCCTGGGAACAAAACCCTCCAAAATCACTGAGGCTTGGTCACAGCATTATCACAAATCCCAGACTCGCCACCCCCCAGGCCCTCACATGTTTGAGCAATATCTGTATATTGGATCCCCTCAGTTTGTTTGTTTGTTTTTCTTTTTTTCAGGAACAAGAAACACCCCATCAGCCTGAGTAAGTTACCAGCTCTTGTCCCCACCCGGTCTCTGCCTCCATCTACGTGTGAGAGCTCTCAAACTCCTCAGGAGAAAAAGCCAAATAAACCCCCCCATAAAGCTTTCTTTTCAGGAGGCAAGAAGGAAGATAGCCTGTGTTCACTGCAGAAGTAACAACCAACAGCCTGCACACCCAGCTCAGGAACTGAGCTCTCTAACAAAGTTAAATCAGTGTCCCTGGACCTTCACTCATCTGGATGGTGTGGAGGCACTCTGCTTCTGTGCTGCACTGGTGATGGCTGCCTACCTCCCTGCCACTGCACACACTGCTCAAACTTGGTAAAACCCCTGAGTCTGGGATTAAAAAGGTCCCACTTGCAGCAGAGATGGAGCGTGCTGCATGTGTCAGCAGGAACTGCTGCTCTTGCACTGGTTATTTGGTATTGTGTACACACATGAGTCACAGAAGAGTGATATATGTAGCCACATATCATAGAATCATGAAATGCTTTGGATTTGAAGAGACCTTAAATCTCATCTAATTGCTATCCCCTGCCATGAGCAGGGACACTTCCACTAGACCAGCTTGCTCAAAGCCCCATCTGAACTGCCATAAATATATAAAGAAGTAGATGTCTTCTGCAAAAAGTACTTTAACATGCATTTCAGTTTTTTAAGAGGTGGTTTTGGAAGTTTTCACGCTGTCATGAAACGTGACTTTTTGCTCTGCAGGTGGAACAAGGTCTAGGACAGAAAGGGCAGGTGTTGCCTCTGCCCCCCAGGGGCAGGTTCAGTACCTATGTTCAGTAACCTGATGCCTTCTGCTAAAATACAACAGCTCTTTGCAGCTCTCCTCTTCAGAGTGTGAAAACAGAAAAGAACTGAACTACAAACCACTTGTTCACTCTGCAGCTTTGATGTTTCCATCACGAGTTGGGGGGATGCAGTACAGGTGGACGCTAACACTTGCACTTTACTTGTACCATCCTGTGGTGCCTGGCTCCTTGGGGCAGTGCTGGGGGGACCACAAAACTCCCAGAACACGGCTGAGCCTGGGATGGGAAAGTTATTTACCTTCAAAGTGCACGGCAGTAAAGGGAGCCAGAAGAAAAATTTCCTTTGAGCATTCACAATTTGGTTTTGGGGTTTCACTGAGGTCAAACGCTGTTTTCCCACGTCTGGGATATTTCTTTTGTTCAGATTGATGGCCTCAGTGATTCCGTCAGAGGCTTTTCCTCCCCATTGAAAAGGGCAGAGAAATGCAATCAAACTCTCTGTGGTTCCCACCACGGAATTCCATCACAGGGGACACAGAAGAGACAATCTCATCAGACCTGAAGGGAGCCTACAAGAAGGAGGAAGAGAAATTTCTTACAAGGGCATGTAGTGGCAAGGCAAGTGAGGGGATGAGTTCAAACGGAGAGAGAGAAGGTTTAGATTCAATACTTGGAAGAAATTCTTTCTGTGACGGTGGTGAGGCACAGGAACAGGTTGCCCAAAGAATTAGTAGGTGTTCAAGACCAGGTTGGATGGGGATCTGAGCAACCTGGTCTAGTGTCCCTACCCATGGCAGGGGTGTTGGATTGAGATGGTGTTTAAGTCCCTTCCCACCAAGACCATTCTGTGACTCTATCACTGTTTCTTCCACAGACATTCCCATTTTGCTTAAGACAAACACAGTCAAGGAAAAGCCCTGCAGCCAGCTGTGTAACTCAGATCACCATGGCAAGCCCAGGAAATTTGTCTGCACTGTCAAAAAAGCCACTGCTGGATGGAGAAGTGGCCTGCAAGTGCAGGGGTCTCCCTGTTTCTCCCACCAAATCCAGGAAAATAATGGGGTTAAATAACTACAGCTTGTGTGCTGGGCTGCCCCAAGTTCAGCTGTCACAGCCAGGCTCAGCACTGCCCCCTCCCACCACCTCAGCCACACCAGCTACTTATTAAAAATAGAATTTTTTCTTCTTAGAAGGGACAAAAAAAAAAAAAAAAAAAAAAAAAAACCCAAACAAAAAAAAAAAAAAAAAAACCCAAACCAAAACAAACAACAAAAAAACCCCATACAAAACCATAAGAAACCTTTCTTTTAAGATGATGCAAGCTCATGTTTTCAAAAACCCAAATGGATCCAAAAATACCTGCTTTCAACCCCAGTGCTGATTTCTGAGTAAATCGCTGCATTCGGCTCTGGAGGCCACCTCCAATACACGAAGAATGTCATGTGGGTGGATAATAAAAGCATACATTGATGTGGGCATTTTCTATCCCTGCCTAACCCATCAGAAAAACTGACCCTGACAACTTGATCGCATAATCATCCTGAAACTGGAGGCAGGAACATCTCCAGTGATGGCAGAGCCTGTGGCTGACCTTCCCAGCTGCTTGTCCTGCTAGCCCAACAGCAGAGAGGAGTTTTCCCCTCCGGTGCTCACGGTGCATAGACACACGACACAAAAAAACAATACAGAAACTCCTAAAAATGCCTTAATATCCTCCAAGAAAACATCTTTTTGGTCACATTCTCTCTGTCCATCCGAAACCTCACCCTGTGAAGTCCTGCCCATCATCAAGCCCTTCCAGATGTCAAGCAGGGTGGCCCTGCTCACACAGGCATGAGCAGCATTCAGTGGGGACAGTCCAAAGCCACCAGCGTCCCCCAAAGCCTTGCAGCTGTCCTGGCCGGGTTCTGGGCACATCCCTGCAGGGGCCCAACACGAGCGGCTCCCTCCCTGTGGCCAAGCAGGAGGTTTTCCCAGAGAAGGGCAATGCCCGGGAGGGATGGTCCCGTGGGAAGCTGTCCTGGCAGGAGCGGCAGGCGGCAGTCGGCTCTGGCACCGGCTCCCCGGCTTTTGGGGAGCAGCCAGCCAGCGGGAGGCCAGGTTTGGGCGTTGCTGGCCAGGACAGGAGCGCAGTGGCAGCACGGCCCCGGGAAGGCACGTGAAGGGGACCCACGTTTGCAAGGCACTCCTGCCTCCCGCTCCCCCCAAACCCGGATCAATCCAGTTTTTCTCTCGGTGCGGGAAGTGAGGAGGACGGGGACACGCAGTCCCCTGCCCAGCTGTGCCGGGCTGCCGCGCCCCCCGGCACAAGCCTGAGGGTGGACACGGGGTCACGCACGAATTTGCAAGAGGCGGTTTCGCCCCATCCCCGGAAAGTCTCGACCGTCCTTCTCGCAGGCTGGGCTCACTGCTGAGCTGCACTCCCGTTCCTGGAGGGATCCGGAGAAAACTGCTCCATCTTCACCCCCACCAGCTGGCGCTGGGCAAACACCGCCTCGGATGGCGCAGGGATGTGAGCCGGCCCTGTGACAGAGGCGGCCCCAGAACGCCGCCGCTGCCGGGGCAGCAGCACCGCTTGCTGGTCAGAGCTCCAGCCCTGCCTGCCCCGCAGCGGCAAACGCGTCACTGCTGCAGCTCCAAACCACAGCGACGGCGATGTGACCCAGCTCTTTCGGCTGCAGCCAAACCCACGCTTGCTGTCTTTCACCCCCGCCGTGGGGCTGCACTCCGGAATTTTAGTGTCCGTGGCCCTGAGAGGCATCACTGCCATCACAGCATCCCCAACTATTCGCACAACTGATGTGAGTGGTCCGAAAAATAAGGGCCAGGTCACAGCAAAGTACGGGCTAGTGGGATGAAAGGCCAGGAAAGAGGTTCATTCCCAAGGCAGCAGCGTGAGGAAGCCACAAGTTTCAGCGCTGATCTCATAGAGAAGCAAAAAAAGGTTACACAGGGTGAAAATGAAAACATAATTTCCATAAAAACTAGGAACAGTTCTGCTCTCTTCCTTCAGAGTGGTGGAAAAAGGCTACAAATTAAGTGTGGTTCTGCTACAAGTAACAGAAAAAATATTTTATTTTTTTACTGGTTCTTGAATTTGGTACTGCAATGCTCAGCAGTGACACCTCTGAGACTGGACAGCTGAAGGGAATGTACCCACTCACCCTGACCCCTTGGGGACTGTCTCCTACAGAGCCGCAACTCAGTGCTGTAAAACTGCACAGTGACACAACAGCCCAAAGCTTCACCTGTCAGCATCAAAACCCACATTGTACTGCTCGTCCTGCACACATGAACAAGGAAGAAGGGCCTGGGTGGGATTTAAAACAATGTGATTTTACAGCATGTGTTGTTTACTTGCTGATAGGAGGAATAAACCAACCAAATATCACATTGAATAAAACAGGCTTCACTCATGATCACCCCTTTTCCCTGCTCACCTACATCTC
Source organism: Regulus satrapa (assembly GCA_013396955.1). NCBI lineage: Eukaryota > Metazoa > Chordata > Aves > Passeriformes > Regulidae > Regulus > Regulus satrapa. The sequence goes on from VWZN01013663.1 coordinate 167,958, forward strand.
TGCTGCAGGGAACCTGGTACCAGGGGCCACCATGGGCACACAGAGCCAGTGGCCCAGAAGAGTCCTCATGGCCTGAGACATCTTTCCAGATCCTCAGGATAAGCAGCACAACCCTTGCTCATATTGCAGAAGGTGATGGCCCCAATACAGCAAAGCCCCAGGCCCAGCGCACTGAAAATCTGGGGTCATCACCCCACTGCAGGCTCACCAAGGGGCTGGGGGGCACCTGGAAATATAGGGGGTAGCAACAACCTCAGCTTTTTCTTTCCCCCTCCTCCTGGCATGTTGTGGGTCCCCACACGAATATGAGCTGGAGCTGGACCTTTGCTTTCCACTCCTTCTGGTCCACCCCAAATTGCAGACCCTTACATGCCCCAGAGGAAAAAACAGCAACATCTCAAACCACACTACAGTGGAGTTTGGTGGTTTTAATGGTGATTAAAGAAATCAAGAGGGTACATTTCAGCTTTGAAATACAAAGTGCAAAAAGGATACAGTATAATGATTTCTGTACATTTCTTACAAAATAATAAAAATATTACATACATCCTATCCTGAAGTGGTACTTCACACCCTGCTGCATCCATGCACCATGTGTGCGCCCCACCTGTAGCTTTTCCTTCTTATGTGCTGGACATGGAGTTAATGGAAAGCTCCAGTTGGAATCTGGGCAGATGTGTTCAGGGCAGTGGTAGGTAAACACAAGGGGTGAACACAGGGACCTTTCTGTCCAGCATGCCCCAGAGTGCCAAGCCACCACTTTGCTCCTGGGGCAAGTGGACAGCATCACCCTGCTGGCACTCACAGCTCTCAGCTGCTCTCCAGTCTGATACAGAAAATGCCTTTTCTTGCTGTGGCTCAGCATTTTCCCTGTGTCTGGCAACACCTTCACTCCCTGTGTAGCGTGCCCTGGCGAACCCAACTCTGTTTTAACCACAGCATCTTCTTCAGAAGAAGTCAACCAGGTTATATGGCGAATAAATTACCCCCTCCTCCCCCACACCCCCCTGCTGCTGAGGCTGTGGGGCCCAGCTCAGTACCCGTCCTGGCAGTCATTGTCATCGTAGTCAGCAGCAGGTCTGTGGCGGAGGGCGCCCAGCCGCCGCTTGCGGGCCCCGCTCTCCAGGCTCTGCAGGGAGCTGTCGTCCCCGTGGCTGCTGGACTCACGGGTGGCATCCTCCTGGGAGTGGCTCTCCACATCGTCATCTTCTTCCTGGGACTCACTGTTCTCACTCTCTGTGGACCTGCTGTCCTCACCTGTGCTGTCCTCTGGGCTGCTGTCATCCTCTGGGGACTCTGGGCTCTCTGCTGATGTGCTTGGCACAGAGTCATTCTCATCCTCCTCTGACTCCTCCACGGTGTCCTCTGTGGACTGGGTCTGGTCATCATCATCTTCCCTAGACTTGCTCAGTTCACCTTCTTCTTCCCTGGACTCACTGTCAGGCGTGGACAGCACACTCCTGTCCTCAGCAGAATCCCAGTCCTCCTGCCCTTCCCAGGTCTGGCTGTTGCTGTGCTCATTCAAGGTTCTCACCACCTCTGGGGTCTCCCGTGGCTCCTCATCTGACCGCTCCTCAGTGCTCTCCCTGGACTCACTGTCCTCATCCTCCCTGGAGGGGCTGTCCTCCCCATCCTCATCCTCCCTGGAGTGGCTGGAGCTTTTTTCCTCTGACTGGCTGTCAACAGGCTCTTCTGACTGACTGTTGTCCTCCACGGATGGGCTGTCCTCCCCAGAGTCACCATCCTCCACCTCGGGGGACCTGCTGTCCCCCTCCTCCCAGCGGTGGGAGCCAGCCCTCTGGGCTCTCTCCCAGCTGTTCCCCAGGGCACGAGGGCCAGCGTGGCGTATCCTGTAGCTGCTGCCTGGGCCGTCGAAGACAGAGGGATCATCCCCCTGCATGGCTTCGTCCTGGAAGTCATAGCTCTCCTCCTCCTGGCTGCTGCTGCTGGCCCCGCCGTGTCGGTAGGTGTGCCCAAAGCCGTAGTTCCTGTAGCGCCGGTGGTCTGCCCCGATGCTCTCGCTGCTGCTGCTGCTCTCGCTGCTGTCGCCGTGCCCCCCGCCAGCCCCGGCATCCCCACGGTCAGCGTCGTGCTCTTGTTCCCCTGCCCCGTCAGCACCAACCACGTAGGTAGGGCCTTCGCCCCTCTCTTCTTCCCCGTTGGCATCAAAGGTGTCGTCCCCACTGTCGTCCTCCTCGTCCAGGAGCCCGCCACCGTGGGAGGAAAACCCGTTGGCTCCGGTGCCGTAGTGGTCTCCGTTGTCACCATCATCAGTGTCACGTGCATCTGCCTCCTGTGGAGGTGACAAACAGATGAATGCAAAGCCAAGCACAGCCTTGACCAGTGCCAGGTTTGGGACCAAGAGACCCTTCCTGGCAGAACAAAACGTTCCTCTCCACTCACTCACTCACCAGGAAACCAAGATCGTTCCCATTGTGGGTGCCCATGTCCTCGTGGTCCACCTCATTCACGTGCTGAGCCTCCCCAACTTGGCCTCCCACGTTTTGGCCACTGAGCTCACCCAGCTCCTCATCCACGGCATTCCCACCCATCAGGTCCCTGGCAAGGGCATTTTCCTCGGCCTCTGGACTGGCAGGAAGATGTCTGCCATCTCCACCATCTAAGTGGTTGCCCAGCTTGCCGAAGTAATCTTCATTTGTGGTATCCTGGAGGCAAAACATGACACGGTGCTTTTGGTTTATTAAGCACCAACCACAGTATGTTTGCTGCTGCTGCAGGACCTCACTCCTGAGCCATGCAAGAGCTCAAGCTCTTTTTATTTCTTGCACCTCAGCCCCTTAGTTCTTCCTGCTGATACAAAATAAAATTCCAGCCACCAACAAAAAGGCAGCCCAGAAAAGCCCGAGCCGTGCTTGTTCAGAGCACAGAAACTCCTTTCTCAGGGCCAGCACAGCAAAAGGTGTCAGGTGAACTGGGAACTTTCTCAGGGAGGCAAGTCAAAACAGGGTGAAACCAACCCAGCTTGAAAAGACTGAGCAGATGGACAAAGCCCAAAGACCCACAGAAAGAGCAGATCCCTCCCAGGTTCCTGGTTGAAGGATGCCTGCCAGGGCTGCCTCCCCATCCCAGATTTTCTCCCTGAGGGGCTGCTACCTGTGGGACAGGGGCACCTGTGGCTTACCTCCTGCAGGGTGCTAGGGTGGGTAGGTTCATGGCCAGGCACCTAAACACATTCAGGAGACATTTGATCAGTGATCAGTGTGCTTTGGCTGGGTAAAACCAAGAGGTTTGGGGTGGGACTTGTCAGTCCAGGGGGTACTTACAGGGTGAGCACAGGCCACGGCCCAGAGCAGCAGCACCAGGAACGCAGCCCTCATGTCAGTCTCGGTCCCTGTGGCTGCAACAAGGAATGAAATATTTGCAGCTAAAGCAAAGCCTTTTCGCGTGCCTCTGTCTGGAACTTGGCCCCACAAAGCCCTCCCAAATCACAGCACTCAGCCTGGCGTGTCATCAAATAAGCCTGGGATTTATCCTTGTGCCACCTCCTGGCATTTCCTGCGTAGAAATCTCCCTTTAGTTTGGGGTTTCTAATACCCAACCATGTACTGGCAGATTTTTTTGTCTAAACATCGCTAAAGAGCAGGAAACCTCTCCTGAGTTTCCTGTTCCCATAGTAATGTCACCACCCAGCTGAGCTCAGTGGTTATGACAGGAGCCTGCCCCTCAGATGGGCAGCACTGTGAGACCATGGGTGCCAGAGCTGTACCTCCCACCTGGAGTGGTCCCCACAACCACCTAAAATCTCCCATCATTCCAAAGTGGAGCATCCCAATGAGCTGCATCTCCAGAGCCCTTTTGGTGGGCACCCCAGCAGCACTGCTGCCTGGCAGGCAGATAAAGCACTGGGGGCTTTTCTCCAGCTCTGCTCTCATTCTCCAAGCATTTTCTTGAAGAAGCCCAGCACCTCATCCCTATGGGATGCACTAACCACACTGAACATCACCCTGCACCCAAAACACACTGGAATGAGCACACTTGTGATTTCTTCCCTGACAAAGCAACACCCACATCCCAGCTGATGAGCCTCCTGCTTTCAACCAAAACTTGTGAGGAAATCTTCAACCCCTGCTCTCAAAAGTTGCCATTTTCCCTCCAGGCAATGTCAGATCAATGCTAAGAAACCAAGACCTTTACCTCAAGGTGTGATGCACGTCCTCGCCTCCTATGGTGCTGGGGATGGGATCAGCTGGCTGCCTGTGTTGGGATGCTCCAGGCTGTGTGTCCCAGGGTAGCCAGACGGGCATTTAACCGCTGGCCAGTGCCAGCCCCGGGCTGGGGGCAGCCAATGGCACCACCGGGCAGCGCTGCTGCGCCTGGAGGTGTCACCGGGAACTGGCCTCCCACGCTTCCTCTGGCCTCCGCCAGGACGCCGGCCCTAAAAAAGCTCCTTGTGGTTGCAGGATGACGAGACGGGCTGGCAGTTAATGATGGACTGTGCTGGCTCTGTGTTTTGACTGCTAAATTTATCCCGTTCACACACTTCCCGCCATGACACACGCAAACAGCTTCAGTGTCACCCACGCCGAGCACTGGACCCCATCCCAGGGATGGCTTCCTCCTAATCCATGTACTTGGGAGCAGAGCTTGCCCCATGCCATGGGCCAGGATGCTGAAACCCACAGGGACCATTAATTTCCCTGCCAGAGCTCAGTCTTGTCCCATACCTTGGGGCAGGAGCACAAAACCACCTTAGAAAGAGAGTACTTGTCTTATTTTCATGCTCACACAGGCACTCGTGCCAGGAGGAAGGGAAATACTAAATGGAGGTGTATAGGGAGCATCCCAGTCTCTGCCGTGAGTGCAGCATTCCAGTGCTCCTTCCAGCTGCTGGACAGGGAGGGGATGAAAACTCAGCTCTGGAAAACTCAGGCCACAATATGTGCCATGGGGACAGGGACATGGCTGCAGCTTTGCTGGCATTCACAGGAGATGCTGGCACTATGAAATAAATGACTGAAGGAAACTTGGGCATCATTGAGCCAGGGCTCTGTAAACTGCAGGTTATCTGAATTTGCTTAGGCTGTACAAAACAGCATCCAGAGGGCATGCCTTGTGCTGGACAGAGTATTTTGTGAAACCAAACGTGTCAGTCTGCTGCTGGGTGTGATTTCACCCTCACAGTCTCCTGCTGTTCCCCCCTCCCCTTATCACCAGCCCAGAGTCCATGTGTGTCTGTCCTGTGAGGACTACAAGGTGCTGAATGTGATGAGCATCAATTTTCTTCTTCCTCCTGCCCTTCATGCAGAGAAGCCCCAGTGCCATCGTGGCCCCACTGCTTTCCCCACAGCCCCTTAGACTCAAGATGGTCACCATCAAGCCACTCACTTTTATGCCCATACCTTCAGCAGATGTTTTCCCTCTTCTTACCCACCTGATCCCTGTTGCAGATACCGTGGGATGTATTTTCCTTTTGACCTGTGTCAAAATTATACCCCTGTCCTCAGCCAGATATGAGTTCATGTGGCCAACCTTTTTTAGACACCTCTAACAATTACCATGTTTTGTTGGGGTTTTTTTTTGTTTTGTTTTGTTTTTGTTTTTTGGTTTTTTTGGGTTTTTTTTGTGTAAAGTCAAACCTGCATTTAATTCAGCCCCCAAAGATCTGGTGCTGCCTCATGTACAGGTGCAAGAAATAGATAAACACCAAGCTCTGCATCTCTTTTACAACACAGGTCACCAATTGTCCCACCAGCCACCACCCCAAGGTCACCTCCTCCTTTCCAGTGGCCCTGAAGCACACTCAGAAGTGCTCACTGACAGCACCCTGACTTGACCCACGTCCTTGTAATCTCCAATAGCCCTGGGTCCATCCCCCAGATCCCTTCCAGAGATCATCCTACAGCATTAGCCTGATTGTTGAAGCATATCTGCTTGTGTTCTGCAAGGAAACAATATTGCAAGCTTACAATTAACCTTATAAAGAAAAAATATATATTAAGGATTATTTTTGTTACAGCAGAGGTGAGAAATGGATCGAGGGTGGGAGCAGCAGCTGTCTGTTCGGTGTTTTAAATGCCACTGGGCACTTCCCCAAGTTCTACCCAACCAAGGTGCTCAGATCCTGAAAGGAAGATGGGGAAACCTAGCTAGGCTAAAGCTGGCACCCTCAGACTACCAGGGAGGATGTGGCCAAGTCAGAAATGAGAAGACTGGCAGGGCTGGTAAGAAGAGGCAGGAATATCACTTCTCTGTTTGACAGTCTGGACTGCATAGTGTTCATGAGAACAGAGGAAAGAAATGAGTGCAGACAGCAGGAGGGATAAGAGACACCAAAGCCAAAAGAGAAGCTGGCACTACAGACAGCCAGCTGGTGGAGGAAGAACATAACAGCTGCTCTCCTCCACTGATTGAGACAGCTCAGCATCAAAAATTGAATAAATAAATATTGTTCAAAAAAACCCTGTTCCCCCTTTTTTCTTTCTCCAGTGTGGGCTATTTTAATAATATTTATGTTGCTGGTGCACCTCTCTCCTGAGTAGGCAAAGGGTTTTGACAGCAGCCTCAAAAGGAAAAGGATCAATGAATGAAAAGGGGATGGGGAGACTATGATGAGAGCAGAACACAAGGCACATGTCGTCAGCACTTAACCAACACTCAGCACCAGCTCCTACGTAATGGTCAGACCTTTCCCCCACACTTTCTGCTAACAGGGGTCATAATACAGTTTCATTTTGTTACCTGAGTAAATATCATCTGTGGTTCCCAGCATTACCATGACACATAGCCCAGTAGCTAATGATGACATTTTAGGTGTTTGAAGAGCAGCATTGATATTCCAACTCCTTCTGGGAGCAAGCCTCAAAGCTATAAATGCTGTGATATGAAACTACCAACACATTTGTCACAGCATGGAGGTGTGCACACGGTTGGCTTCTGCTAAGCCTCTAAAATTTGCTACCTCTCCTTGCTGGAAAAAACATCTCACTGGAGGCTGAGTTCAGGGGCCCTGAAATACAGACACACAAATGGCACCTACTAATGCTAGACCTCTGCACAAGACAACAGCCCTCTTCCCTGGCCTCCTGTCAGCTCAGGGGATCATTAACCCACTATTTCACATCCACCACGGAGTTTTCTCCACAGCCAGAGAAAACAGGCACTTTTAAGGCACCAGTCATTTGCCGTATTTCAGGCACCTATTTCAGACATCACAGACTGCTTGAAGTCTCCGTGACTCTGTTGAAGGGAGGTGCCAATCTTATCCTACTCACAAGATGCACCATGGCCTTTCCCAAAATCCCTCACTTCCCATCTCCTGTGCCAGCCTTACACTCTATATACATCTATTTCTAGCATTTTTCTACCATTCTACTCTGAGCAATGACCTCCAGCAAAACCAGCGCTTTGCCCCGATGGTCTGTGGGACAAAGGCTCACAGCTGTTGTACCTGCTCTGTGCCACTTTTGCCAAAGCAAAACACATGGAGCAATAACTGCTATCCACATCATGCCCACTGCAGATGGAGCTCATGGCTGGACAGGTGTTTTGTGCCATCCCTGCCAAATGTGTGTGGATTAACTGGATTGTCAGGTCCTATAAATCCATATTAATCCATCAGCTTGGCTGAATTCACTAATTTGAGGCTGTGACTTCACCAGATGTGGATAAGGATGTCTCATTTCTGCCTGGCCAATGTCAGATCCAACACATCTTCCTGCACACAGGCACTAGTGCATCTTGCTGCCCCTGGTCAAAACGAGGGCAGGGACAGATGCTCAGCTCTGCCTCACAGACCGGTTGTGACAATGCTGGCACAGCTACCAGGTAGTTCCAGTGGCACTGGGCTGTCAATAGCTCAGCACTGACAGCAGTAACCATAGAGTTACCCACCCATAACTAGTGGGTAATTACAGCTCCTAACATCTCATTCAGAGTACAATATCTTTTACAATCTTTTCCTGCTCACAATTTAACCCCTGGGAGGTGGGAGCAGGAAGTATTTGTTAATCACAAGCTGGAAGTGAAAAAATAATGCAGCCTTAATATGAAAAGCTCTCTGCATCTTTCATCCTGTGCTTGCTCCCATCCAACTGGAATTGCAGAGATTTGGAAGGCAGCGTGGTGTCAGTGTCCTCAGGAAGGAAAATGCAGAAGTGATCAGGGCCAGCCTTGCCCCTGATCATATCAGTGAACTGCTCAGGGTGACATAGGGGCAGCTGTGCTGTTTGTGCAGGTCAGGTGTGTGTCCGTCTCCTGAGTCACAGCCCCCTGATTTCTTGTTGGAGGGGAAAAACATCAGAAGGAAATGACTGATGGAAATTATTGTATGAAACAGGCACTGCAGGAGTGCAGGTGGGTAATGCGGAGGCACAGGCTGCCCAGAGTGGGCAGAGAGGTCAGGACTGGGCTGGCAACTCGAGGGCTGAAGATGTCTGTAAGGAGTGCCAGACCTTCCTGGACAGTGGTCAGCACTCCTCTGATTCCTGTGCTGGCATTATGGCTCACTCGGGCTAAATTTATTGCTGTTCGGTGTGGCTGGACAGGAAGCATTACCACAGTCCTCTGGGAGCCTGGAAAACTGGGCAGACACCACCAATGCAGCTCTGAGCAAGAGATCATCAGCAAATTGGCTCATGCCTCCAAAGGATATTTGGATTCCCAAAATCCTAATAGCTTTAAAAAACACAAAAAGAAAAAAAAAAAAAAAAAAAAAAAAAAAAAAAAAAAAAAAAAAAAAAAAAAAAAAAAACCCCAAAACCCCACTACCAGAACCCAAGCAATGCCAAACAACTCATAAACCCAGAGAAGTCTCAACCAATACAACCACAGAAAATAAAAGCACACCACATCACATGATTTTAATTTGGTTCACAATCTAACTTTTTATTAACTATTATTATGTGAGTGCTGTACACACATCTTCCACAATATTCCATATTGCACAAGGGTCTAAACAACAAAAATCCCATAGAAGGTAATTTACTTTATATGGGAATCTACATTCCTATGATAAATTGCTTTTTAGCAAGAAACAAATATTAAATCCAAGGAGATGTTTCTTGGTGGTTAAATACTAGGCCAAGCTTAAGCCGCATAAGCATGTTCTGAATATTGGAGCAACAAAGAAAAATCTGGAATTGCTTACTGGAAGTTGTTTTTCTGAAAACAATATGTGGAATTGTTGGTGACAAACCTGTCTGTATAAGCGCTCAGCCAGCAGCCAAAATGCTGGTGTGCACTTCCCAGGGAAGTTGTGCACAGCTGACTGTCATCACCCTAAAATACAGCTCAGGAACATCACCACAGCACCTGACAGCAGCCACCTCTGATCCTGAGGCAGGGATCTGCATTTCTGCTCCACTTTCACAGGGACTGCAGTAGGAATTGAAGCTGACTCCTTTTAAGACCTACATTTTTTGAGATCTTCTACTGATTTCCTCAGTAATCAGTTCACCCAATTTAGATACCAGTCATAAAGGCTGGATCCAGCCTTCACTCTTAACACCATGACGACTTGAACACTTTTCCTTGTTTGATCTATTGATNTTTCACACCAATCCCCTTAAATGAGCAGCTGTAAATGACAGATGAATTCTTACACAACTTTTTTTAGTAACTTCAGGGCTTTGGTTATTGACAAAAGCTTTCCTGAGAGTTTCTAGTATTTGTGACTTCTGACATGTCTGCAAATTCCGGCACTGCCTGCTCCAGGCACGTATGGAACTGTGCTGCGGGAGCAGCCTTGCTCTGCCCAGATGTAATTACATGATACACTCTGTGGTTTTCTATGAGGAAGTGGCATCACCACCTCTGTCTTCCGGCAGGCTCCTCTCCAGAAGCACCCAAAGGGGAATGCAAAGCCATGAAAGGACTTCCTTTGTCTGCCCAACCACTTGGGAGCAGGAGGATCCCTGGAAGTGTCACCCCAGCTTATGTGTCAGGGCATCCTTTACCTTCAGCAGAGTCTTGGCACTCCTTACTGAAGAAATCAGGCCAAAATCACAAAAGATGAACCATCTCACCCATAATCCTCTCAGCCCTGTGGGCTTAAGCACTTGACTACCCAGCCCACATTCAAATCTCGCCCATGCCCACAGCCATCATCTCTTCATATGACTAATGCGCTCCAGCAGGTAAGCTCAAATCTTTCCACTCCCTCCAACTGAAAAATAAATGGAATAAAGGGAGGTTTCAGTTTGATTCACTTCCCCCCTTTTTTTTTTTTTCCTTTCAATGAAACCAGATCCCAAAATAAAGCCAGGGTGAGCTGGCTGAGCATTAACACAAACAGTGCACTCCAAGAGACATCATCAAACCCCCCTTAAGTTGTGATCTTTTCCAGAAAAACCATTTCCCATTAACAAACCCAGCCCTTGCTGTGCTGTACCAGGACAGCCCTGCAGCCACCAAGGGTCTCGTGGCCACTATTCCATCACACTGGTGCAGCACAGGAAAATGCTCCATGGAGGAGGTGTGGGATGCAGCACAGAGGGGCTGACACGTGAGAGCAAGAGTTGGGCATGGGCTGGGCACTGCAGATCCCTGAGTGATGCACAGTTCACCAGCACCTGGGCTAAAACTTCTGCCTTTAGGGGATGAAAAAGAAACTAGAAAATATATTGTATTATTGAGAATTTTGTGTGTAGAAGTATTCCAAACTAGTTATCCTTTTTTTTTTTTTTTTCTTTTTTCTTTTCTGTAACAATTAGATCCTGAAGTGGTGGCCATGGAGATCTTACTCTGCACAATGTTGGCTGCTGCTGACAGGCTGTTCTTTAACCGCTGTGAACCTCAGGAGATTAATTTCTGGGGAAAAGCAGGTAACAGCCAGGGATCTCTACAAGGATCATACTTCCACACAAGTGTTTTGCTTGCTCCCAGTTTGGGTCCTCCTTCCTTCTGAGCTCAGGGAGACAGGCACCCGTGCCCACACAAGGAGAAGGTAGAGCATCCTTCTCCTTCCCACTACCTCATCCCATGGCAAAACTATAATTTGATTCCTCTCTCCTCAGCTATTTTTTGATTTTTTAGCACTGAAATTAGCATAACTCATACAGACAGGAAATTGTTGCTACAGCACTAGAGAAGGGTGCTTGGAAATGAAACTCAGTCTTTGATTAAAAGAATGATGTCAAAAACCCTTTTGACAAAAAATATGAAAAAAAAAAAAAAGCCCATCAAAAAAATGCTCTACTCCTTTACTAAATGTAGGCAAAGGACAATGTGAACAATTTTATAAAAGCACTGCACAATTTACCAGGAGTTTCTGCAATGGCAAAGAAATAAACAAAATTCTTTAAATAAAAGTAAAGAACAAGAAAATTCAATAAATAGAAATTGAAGTTCTACTACGTGAGGCACATCTTGAATACCAGAGTATAACCAGACATGACCATCTGGAATCATCCAGGAAGTCTTCACTCAAAAAGTAATTTGGCAACCCTAAAAAAGAGGTGAGATGAATCTCTATAAAAATCCAAGGAGTTCACTGAGGATCAGACATAAACTTTAAACCAGCTCAACTTCATTGAGCCTTCTCTAAACCCAAATCTTTTCCTGAAGAGGAAATGACCCCATGTGAATGCCTTCTGAGTTCCTGGTGCTGGGGAGCAAGGGATGAGGGGTACCTTATGGCAAGAGTGTTTCTTTCTCCTCACTCCTGCCTTCCTCCCAGAATGACCCTGCCACTCCTGGAAAGCAGGAGAGCACCCTGCTTATTGCACTCCCATCTCACCCATCTCATTGCCCCTTTGCACCCCTCTCCCCAGTACAAATCCAGTGCCCTGAGTGACCCCAAACAGGCACTGGGACTGCAGTGAAAGCCACCAGCCACCCCACCACAGATATTTATCTCACCTCAGTATCCCGTTCCCTTCTTGTTTAGAAAATTTTGTTTTGAAATAAACACCTCTTCAAATACCTTTCCAATCAGAAAACTGAAACGTGCTGGGTGTGGATTGCCTTCTAAAACTACTCTCATCAGGTCATTCACAAGTGCTATTTTTAAACCCCTGGCTGGCTGAACAACAGACTTTGCAGACATGACACCCACCCACCCACAGCTCCGTCTTTGTCTTGCGAGAGGCTGCGAGACACCACACATGCAGATGGCAGGTTTGATGGGAGCCTGACCTTCGTGCTGGCACGAATAACACACTCTCCTCAGTATTTATTTCTATTTGAGGAAAAGGCATTTGCATGGAGTTGAGGATGCACGCAGCAAGGGGAAAAGCCCAAGGAAAGAGGGGAGCAGTCACCCAAAAGCTGGGGGCAAAATGCCACAGGGAGGGTACCAAACTCTCCTGTGACCTGAAAATCCTAAAAGCAGCTGCCTGATCCAGGGACATGCCTAGTTGCCCTCAGACAAGCCAAAATGCCCTGAGAGCTTCTGCCCCCACGTTCCCTGGGGCAAGGGAAGCTCCCTGAAATGCTGACTTGGAAACAGGGTAAGAGAGGCAAAGGAACAGGACCGGCTGGTTTAGCTGTGAAAAATCACACTCTGGTTTTCCCAATTCCTGAGGAAGACAGACTCAGTTTTAGAGCTGAAACAAGTGACGCTCTGTAAGGAATATCAGCAGAACAAGGACCATTACAGGAGATGGTGGCACTCCATGCCAAGACCATGCTCTTCCTGAAATAACAAGGAACAGATTAATGCAAATGTTTCACAATCTTTATGTCTCCTTATGGACTAAGGAGACGTGGACCAAGGCTTTGTTGCTCATCAGAGAATCGCTTAGGTTGGAAAAGACCTCAGCAATCATCAGGTCCAACCCATGACCAAACACACCACGTGAACCAGACTGAGTTGCCACATCCATTCTTTCCATAAACAGCTCCAGTGATGGTGACTCCCACCCTTTCTTGTCAAGAAATTCTTCCTAATTTCCAACCTAAACCTCCCCTGGCACAGCTGGAGGCTGTGTCTTCTTGTCCTGTCGCTGGTTGCTGGGGAGAAGAGACTGACC
>VWZN01013663.1:180932-206541 GCA_013396955.1 Regulus satrapa
CCCCCCAGCTGGCTACACGCTCCTTTCAGACAGTTGTAGAGACTGATAAGGTTCCCCTTGAGCCTCTTTTTTTTCCAGGCTAAACACCCCCAGCTCCCTTCAGCCATTGTTCAACAAACTTGTGCTCCAGACCCTTCACTAGGGTCATTGCCCTTTTGTCATCACCAAAGATCACAGCACTCACTAAACAAACACCCTTGACAAACTCCTTTGTGTGTCTTGACATGCCTTTTACATCAGACTCCCCATCACAAGTGGACTTGGCTTTTTTCCCCGCTCATATTTGCTTCATGGTGCCCCCCCAACAGCTGCAGAGCCACTTCACAAGGCAGTCAGGTTGGAAAAAATGAAACGGTGCCCACGCACGATATAAAACTTGCTTTTCCCTTGCCCTAAGATATAAACCCATCTACACAGGCAGTTTTAAGGCAAGTGCTCAGCAGAACATCAGAAACAAGGAAGATGAGCCACAGTGAGCAGTTCCTGCTGTGTTACTTCCCCGAAAGTCTTGGGCCACACTGTGTGTCTGAAATGATGAAGAGAAATAACAACCTGCTCTTGAGACACTTGTGGAGATTGCACAATTTGTGCAACATGTTTTCAGCAGAATTGCTCTTAAAATCCTCACACTGAACTTCGTCTCTGCCTCGTTATTAAAGCAAATGCACACTTCAGCAAGAAGAATAAAGCACATCTCTGCAGCCCCGAAGAACAGAAGGTTACAGATAAGATCTTTTTTGGTTTGAGCCGTGTCCACCTCTTACTGGCTTAGGGACTCTTCCTGCTCATTTTCGTTCCTCTTTTAAGAATTTGGTCAAAATAATTTGAACAATATAGACCATTAGCTGAATCTGTCTGACTGAAGGGCAAAAATAGCCATCCCTCAGTCTGAGCCTTAAAATAGCTCCTCCCCAACAGCACTCAAATGTCCCCCGGCTGGGCAAGATGTTTATTTCTCTCCATCCTTTTTAAACATTTAATTTCAACCTATGCAGGCACTGTGGTCAAGCATGACAGAGCCCAGAGCAGCAGCTCTCAGGAGACAGGATGAGAGTCTCTTACACCCTGACTGCATCACAGACCAAGCCTGATACAGCGGTAGCACAGGGGCAGCTGTGCCCGAGCCTTGGCCCTGTTTGGACTGTCCAGCACACTGGGGAGCGTGGCTCATTCCATGCAGCCAGGAAATAGGAGTGCTGCCTGGCACTTCTTGTCTTCCCAGGCAGGGTGAAAATCACAGACAGAATTGCATCCAGTGCAGCATTTAATGCAGATAGAACAAGAAATAAAAAGCCGCAATAGGGTTTTGACTAACTGAGATTGCTGAAGGGTTGGAAAACATCATGTAATAAAAGAATTGTAATGTGGAAGGAGGCAGAACTTCTACTATATTAAATAAATCACTGAAGATGGAGGGATCCTGGATTAGAGCAAAAGGTAAACTGCAACCACATAGTCTGTATTCAGGAGAACCTGTTTTTAGATGCAGAACTGACCAAGTAACAGGCCAGAAAACAACACATAGGAAGAATTTTAACTTGGTGCCTGTGTGATTTTTTTAAAGGTTTTTGATGAGAAACCATACTTTGTGAGATTTTTCACTAAAAAAAACTATTGGGAGACAACTCAGTTTCAATACACTCATCAACAGCTCATATGCATTTATTATTATGCTCCAGAGATGCTTGCTAATCTCAAAAGGACTCTGAGCCTTTGGAGTCAAAAGAGACCCTAGAGAAGAGCAGCCTTTAAAGTCAAAAAAGCTGTGCCAAAAATTCATTTTTCAGAGTATAAAAACTTCAGTTCAAATTCAGCAGAAGGAGCCTCCAGAAGGAAGTCAAGCTTTCTTTCTTTACTTTGAGGAAAGAAGAAAGGAGTAATGTGCTGATATTGCTTAGTCCAGAGGTTATAACTTATGCCTATGTACACATCTATATTATATTTACTATAATTATCACTGATTTATTTTTGCTAGATAAGTTAATTTAGAAAGAAATGCATGCCAACATACTTGGGCAAACTTCTTGATCAGAATCTCTATTATAAGATATCTAAAGAGCCCCAACTGATATTCTCCTGCCTCTCCAAAAATAAGGCACAGAAGGCCCCCACCTCCACTATTCCTTTGGTGTGGCACAGCTGAACCGAACTGGTCAGAGGCACCAGCTCCCTCCTACCTCCAGCACTGTCTCCAGCCAGTTTTTCTACCTCTCTCAAGAAAACTAAATTCCCCATGAAATGCCTCTATGGTCCACATGAACCCTATCAATTATTTCCAGTAGGAAAGGACAGGCAGTTCTTGCCAACACTTCCAATGGGAGTTGCTACAGGCTGTGATCTTTTGAGAATCTAAATTACACAATTAAAGAGCCCTTTCACAGACTCATAGAAGGCTTCAGATGCACCCTTTTTAAGGAAGTTATATCGAGACTCCCCTGAATTTCCTGATCCCTTAATTAATGGCTAAGAGGCAACCAGGGGTGTGCTTAGAGTCCTCTCAACACCACTTGGCAGACTGTGATCTTTGCCACATGGAACTCCACAGCACACACACATCAGCACTGACTGCAATCAGACTCAAACTGTTCCATGTCTGTGTGTTGTCTTGTGGCTCATTTTACCAGTTTTTTCCTCTCTAGTAAAAAGAGAAAACATGTGGACACATAGCTGGGTATGATATTGTTGATTTAATAGCCAGTATACGTGCTTAGTTTCTTTATCTACACCAAAACACTTGACTTTCAACTTGTTTACACCTTTTCATTTTGGGGTAAAGCATATTGGATGGAACAGCCAAACTCTATTTGTAAATGAGAGTGAGCACTGACGTCAAAATTTACTTTACATTTTAAAAACCTGGAAGTTGAACCCTGGTAAGTGGTCTGGAAGCTGATGGCTCAACACCACTCTCTTGTGGGCAGAGATATGAACCCTCTGGCTGGACTGAGCATGTAGACAGCTCCAATTAAAACAAATGTCCTTTGAGCCTAACTCCATCTCCCCCACAGTCAGACAGACCCACAGATCTTTGTTGATAGAGAAGACACTGCAAGACAGGCATATTAATAAATATAACACAAAATCCTCTCAGGTTTTGCTGTTCTTCCTTCACTTAAAGTGTCTGTTTAGCAACTGTTGAGTGAGACATTGTGAATTCAGAACTTCAAGGCAATGTTAATAGCCATTAATTTATGACAAAAAGAGTTTGTATTTAGCTTCCATAAAAATAACATTGCTGTACTTGTCCTAATTTCTGGGTAGCCACCTGAACAGTTTTCTTCTATCAGCTGAGAGTCCATCCATATCCGGAACACTGAAAAAATCACAGCAAAGCCACTTGTCTTTGATAATGCAGTAAAGCTAATCTGATGGTACAGCATAGCACAAAACAAAGTTCTGAATAGATTAAAAAAATCCTTTCAGCATGCACAACAAAAGAAAAAACAAACGGGAAGTTCTGAAATATGCCCACTCCTTTCAGACACTGACAGGCAGACAGAAAAGCAGAATTTCAACTCCAATAGGCATGAATTAGTTTCCAGGCAGAGAAGCAGAGATAAAAGGGAAAAGGATTTAAAGAATTCCTCATGGGCTTTTGTCAAAGGGGTTTTTTTCTGCTTGGTCTACAGAACAAGGGCTCAGCTCTGATTTAAAGGTTTTTTGTTTTGGTGGTTTTTTTGGTGGTTTTTTGGTTTGGGGGTTTTTTGGTTTTTGTTGTTTTTTTTTTTTTAAATTAACTATAAATTTCACAGTTGGCCACAAAAAAACATGGCCGATTTTTGTACATTTCTCACTGTATCTTGTCTAATCAACACCTAATGTCTATTATCTTTTAGGGTGAACAGAACAGAAGCCAGTAAACTGTAACTTTAAATTAACTGTAACTGTAATTTTAAAATATTATCCAAAGTGACTGAACTTTTGGTTTTGCATTACAGTTCTTACCATTCACACACTTCATTTAATTTTGAACCAAACTCCCTTCCAGTTATGTCAACATAATATGCAAAGTGTCCTCCTTGGGAAGAGGGATATTGGCAGAATGGGGAATTTGAGCCTGTATCTGCTGCCTTTATCACTGGAAGTGCCTCTGCTTTTACACTGGTGCACGACCTCCACTATTTCTAGACAACCTCCCAGAAAGTATTCCAGTTCAGGTGGAGCATTTGATATGAGGAAAAAAAAAAAAGAGAGAGAGAGAATAAACCCATTAATGCTTGCAGAAGCCACAAAGCCCCTTTGCAGAGGCTCATGGAGGTTTCCACACCCCTCACCAGCTCGCTCCATGCTGTCGCTGTGGCAGACAGGCAGCACAGCCATGGCTACAGCTTCCAAACAGCAAACTCCTCAGAGTTATGCAAGAGCCTCCAACCAGTTTACATATCTAATTTGGAGCTTCTACCTTTCTGCAGGCTTACACGCACCATGTGCAGCATGCTAAATAACACTGGGCAGTTCAGCAGGGACTGGCATCCCCCATGCTCCACTTTCCCTCAGGCCCACAGCGTGACTGCCCCAGCAGATCCCTTAGCTCAGCTCTTCTGGGAGCAGCTGATGCAGCAGAAACTCTTGCACCCGCTCTCTTTGGCTCCCCTCCCTGCAAAACACTAAATATGTCCTTCCCACACAGCCACTGAGCTCTGCTGGCCTGGAGCCCATGTGCACTAAATTGTCTTTCTGATTCAATTAATCCACCAGAATTCCACCAGCCCATTGCCCCCACCTCGTCCCATGGAAGCCTAGGATTCCTTGTTCCACCAAGACCCAAAGTGCACCATCTTCCTTCACTGAAGCCTGCAGCACAAGGCACTTGCTGAGAGGGTCTGTCTCAGACACCAAAACACACCTCAGGAAAAGCAGCAACATTTTGCAAGGCTCAAGGATTTCCAGCACATCAGTGTCAGGCCAAGAAGGAGCACCTCTTCTACTGTCATGGTACGGTTTCTTCTTTATTCTTAATTAGAACTACAGAATGCTTTGTATTTAACCCTCTGCGATTTTTTCCTACTTACTGCAAAGTGGCTGAAGCTTTCATACAGTGTCATCTGTTTTAAGGATAATACATTTCAGATGTTTATGTTTAGAACAGAAAGAAAAGTCTTTTGTACAAGAAAATAATGGTTTTTTACTCTGTTGAGGAAGACAATCCTTATCTTACCACTGGAATGGTTATTTTTCCAGTGATCCTGCAAAACAAAAAAGAATTGTGGCCAACAGGAGCCAAGAAAAGCACACACCTCCTTTGGAACCATACAGTGGTCCAGCTGAAAGCCACGGTGAGATCTAATTTCCCAACACTTAGGAACCTTAGTCCAATAGACAAGGCAAAAAACCCAGATTCACCTTCTTTTCTCATATTGGAGAAGAAAGAGAGAGGAACTCTGGCTGGTCTTGGAGGAACCTTTCAAAAATATGTTGGTAGATCTAGTGAAAACATGTACCAAACAGGGAACCCATGAAAGAAATGTAGGATCTGGGAGAGGACAAAACTCACCAACTAAGATCAAAATAATTCTGCCTAATAAGTAAGTCCCATTTTGATTCTCCTCAAATTAAACCAAAGCAGCTCATTTTGACTTGATCTGGTCTTAAATTACAGAGAGCTCTGGTAGAAAAAGAACCAACAATAACACTCTAAAACCAGATCCAAACAAGTAGAAAACGAAATGAAATGGTAGAAAGGAAACATAAGAGATTATGCAATTACATTCAGTTAATGTGAATGGTCTGTTTAAAAAATGTTTTAACTTGTCCTGAAATACTTTTGGTTTAGTTTTGATCTTTTTGCACACTGAGCCATCAAGGACTTAGGCCAGATGGCTTTTGTAGCTGTAAAACTGGCAGCATCAGAGGGATCAATTCTCATTAACTGCTGTTTAGTGGCACAGAATGAGTGAAATAGTTTTAATGCATTAATGTTTTTATTCTCATTGTGATCTCTTCTTTTACTCAGATCAGAAATCTGCCTCAAAATCTGCCTTTTAGTTTTATGTTTGTGCACACATGAACGAGCTTCTACAAGTACAGTGTACTCATGCTCTCACAAGAGCTTCTGAAACAGACCTGGAAACAGGAATGTGCTATACCAGTTGTAATTAAAAGTATCACACTTATGCTTTTATTAAAAATTCTTGTCATTGATGAGTATTTCTCAGTGACTGCTGACACTATTAGAATGGCAGCCCTATAGCCTCCTTGCCATGCAAACCCAGTATCCCATTGCTTGCTCAATAACACAAGAGAAAGCATTGTTAAATTACCCATTTCTTGGTCAAAACCCCCATTATACTCAAGAAATTTTCCTATTCACCTTTTGGCTAAGTTTTCCTACAGCTTCTCCTGCAGAGTATAATGATTTCATTTTCCCAGAGAGATATCTCCCTGCTCATATTTTTTTTTAAATAGCTTCTTGACTTCCTTTCTGACAGTACTATTAAACTTACATGTTACAAAAGCTTGCTTATAAAAATTATCTTCTGTAGGACATTACTTGGAAATTAAAGCAAGAAAAAAATGCCTTCCCCCTTAGTGTAAAAAAAATCTCACAATCCATCATAGGACACTCCAAACATGTGGTCAGGCTTCCCTAATAATTCAATACTTATTCAAGACCAAATAGTTAATTCAAGACTTATGCTTCCCATGGGCGGCTGTGGCCTTGCTGTTAATAAGAAAAGAAAATACAAAAGCTCTGTCCTGCCACTTTAACTCAGATTTATTCCAACTACTTTTTCATTATTTGAGCAAAGGCAGTAGAAGCAACTTTTACAGTCAGAGACAAATTAGAAAACTGCAATTATAAATAAAATACAGTGAGCAGAACTTATAATTTATGACTCTCAAATTAATTTGCCAAAACAAATATGACAAATGAGACTTTTGAAAAAGGAAACTCAGTTAAATGACATGCTCAGATCTGTGTTGCTCACTAGCAACAGAAAGAAACAGAAATCAAGTCTACCTGATATTCAAATCCTTCTTTCCTCTGTCACTTGCCAAGCCTTCAAAAAGCACAATATGCAGTTTTTAGGGCTTTACATGAAACTGGATTACTGCCCTGCATTTCTGAAAAGTTGCCTGCATAACCCTCAGTCCAACAACATTTGCCTTGATCTGAAGTGACTGCCCATATCCAGCCAGTGAGGCATTGTGCATTTGCTCATTAATGGCCTTTGCTGCATTCTGCCTTTCCCTTTGAAAACATCTTGGACAACTAACTGTGAATGCCAAAGAGATAATAGATAATTAGTCAAGAGGCAATTTGGAGACTAACTGCAAGAAAAAATGGATTCCATACTAGATATTCCCCACTAATGAGTATATTGGTCTTCATTAACAGAAAGATTATGACATTAAAGAATGTTTAACAGAGGGATCTTCCAAAAGTGTTCATTTCAGGTGACAATTTCTGAGAAAACACAGAAGCAGGACTGCATCCAAAGCAGGACTGCACCTATTCTTCAAGCAGCCTGGGCAGCACTTCTGAGCTTGGAGACCTGCTGAGCAGAATTTCACCACTTAATTCTTCCTGGCAAACACAGAGAGGAGCAGCCAGGAGACACCTCAGCTGTAGAGATGCCTCAGGCAGGCTCTGCCTCAGAGTTCAATAAAAAAGAGGCATTTTTCACAAAGGGGTATCTCGGAGGGGTGGATAAATACTTACAAGTGTTTGTAAGTATTTAAATACTCAACCTATGTCCATTCACACCTCTGCCTCTCCGTAACACCCACTGGAGTTTGTGAACACAGCCTACAGCTTGATCACTGATGAAGAACTGAGACTGAAGTGTCCTCTAGTTAAGCTGGTCTCACATCTGAGTTTACAGGACACTGCATAGTGATTTTCTGGTCTCCAGACTTAACAAGTTATGGCAGCTTCTGCCACTCATTTCTAGGTCATTATACCCAAATGCTAACTTGTTTTGTTTTCATGTTTCTTGCAGAAAGGAAATCTCTAAGCCTGTACCATTAACTACTGTCCTCTACAAGATCTGGAAAACATGAAGGCTGCAGTTCTCTTCATTTGTCTTGTAGGACCAGTGTTTGCTGTTCCAGTAAGTCTTCATTGTGCTATTATTACCAGGCACTGAATTTCCCATTCTGAGAATATTCTATGTTACCCCATTGACCTAAACAAGATTTTTAAGGACACGCAGATATTTATATATTTGTCTTTTTTAGGCCCATCCTGTAAATCACAAGCTCAGAACTCACAGACAGAAAACTCCAGAAAAGGTACTATGTTTGTTCTTTAAACACCAGGAAGGAACTTACATTATTCATCTTAAATATAAAAACACATTAGCACCTACATACTGGTTGGCAAACTGATTTATGTTAAAAAACTTTAGGTCCTCACACCCCAAGAATTAGTGTCAAGTATGTCATGCCTAGCATATTAAACAATTGCAAACAGGACAAAATCTAAAGCTCAAAATGGAAGTTTCACTTATTGCCAAAATCAATGAATGAATTAAATAAATTAGATGAATCCACACATACCACCCTTACCCATATTTGTACAAGTTATAAGCTCCTGTGACAGCCAAAATTGTTGTTATCACAGCTCCAGCAGAGGAGGAGGATGAAATCCTCAATTTGTCAACCAGGGTATCATATGCAGTCTCAAATATGTAAGAACTTTAGCCACCATATGTTTCACTACTTGGTGCAGAGCACCAGACAGCTTGTTCTGACAGAGTGCTCTGTGGCTGATGGCCAGATGCCACTGAGACAGGATTTCACCAGCCCTCCCTGTGCCACATATGTGTG
Organism: Regulus satrapa; assembly: GCA_013396955.1. Lineage (NCBI taxonomy): Eukaryota > Metazoa > Chordata > Aves > Passeriformes > Regulidae > Regulus > Regulus satrapa. Next base: position 189,705 of record VWZN01013663.1, read on the forward strand.
CTAATGACAGAGTCCACAGTTCTGCATTCATGGCTGACCCAAATAAAAATTCCTTTTTATTGCACTGTTCTGGTGAGCTTTTGTGGCTCAGACACAATGGATCTTGGCCCCGAGCCACTAGGTGTTTCAGAACTACTAAATCCAGATCATGCTCTGTAGTAAGAGATGCATGAGAAAATTACAACTCTTGTGGTGTGCATTTAAAAAATTTTATTATAAACTATATCCTACTCTGTACAGCTTTCCAGATACATTCATATCAGGCTGGATAGTGCTCTGCACTATGAAAAACAAAAAATTAACTTTTCCTAATGAAGTCTCCTACAGAGGAAACGGTATAAAGATTAGTTTGGAGTCTACAGCTGTCTACCAGAAATAACACGCACAAGACACTTGCATCAAAACCAAACCTTGCAATTGCCAATGAACCATCAGTTCCAAGTGTGTGCATCATCTCTCAAAAGGCCAGCTCTCCCCCACAACATCTAATCACAGAGAGTGACTGAAATTTGGCCCAGTCCCTTCACAAGCACCCAAGCTCTAGGAGCTGATGTTACCAGGGGGACAAAGGTAGGACAGAAAGCAGCACCTGGAAGCTGTATCCAGGTACATCTCTGCAGGACAGGCGCAGGACAAGGTGTCTTGTCAAGACATGAGCTAAATATTTCTCAAACAGCTGCTTCAAACACATGCACCCACAACAGAAGATCTTAAAGATTGTTTGGCCTTGTGTTTTCTGAATCTGTAGAACTTTGGAAAAGCTCCACAGTGAATTTCTGTTAGACTGGAGCAAACAATTTTCCCCTGAAAAGGTTAGAGTTGGAACTGACACAGTAAGTATAATTCCCAGTACTATTCCCACATCAGCAAGGAGACCAGACAAAAGACAAAACTGTAAAACATTAAGATAACACTTTGACACTAGGAAATAGGATATAGCTGACCTACAAGAACCAAATTAATATTTCCAATCCTACCTTAAAAAAAAATAAATACAAGCATTTTTGAGTAGAGTGCTTGTTTCCAAGCAGTCATGAGACTGCCCCAACTAAAGGAAAAAGCTATTCCAGAAACTTGCTTGTTGACGATCATTCTTCCCAAATTAAGCCTCCCAAAAGCTTTAAGAAAAATCAGTATCAGGTGCTATATTGTTGTAACCAATAAGCAACACTGAACATCCACAGGTGTTGTTCAGAAATACACACAGCAGCAGAAAGGTCATTGCTTCAGTAAGACAGGACAGTCATTTTAGTACCTGCTTTCTCCTCAAGCATTTGAACCATTTCCATTGAAGGTGCTACCTTAGCCATTGGCTTGACTGATTAAGGAAAAAAAAAAGGCACTCAAATATCTATTGTTGATCCTATAATTGTCACCACACACAAACATTCCTGATGACTTCAGCCAGGAAGCAATGGCATATCATACTAAAAGTAGATGAATACATGGATTATAAAACCAATGCAGGACACTCCTCAGGAATTACTATCAGTACATCTTGTGAAAGGTGTCCTCTCTTCACCTGCCCCTCTTTTCCCAGGTCCCTTATTTTCCCTTATCTGTGTAGGAAGTTATGTTTGCATCCCCCTTCTCTGAGGTAAGTGATAATTACTGCAGCCTACAAGTGCCTGTAGTTAGACTAAAACACTAAGAAAGCATTTTGAGATTTCACAAGACACCCATTTGCATCTGTCTCTGAAACAGAGTTGCACAGACCTCGCCAGGAGCTCCAGCAATAAAAGAAGGGACAGGTAAACAGATTTTCTGGGAAAGACAAGGGACATCAGCTGTGAATTTCATGCTCTGGTCTCGTTTAAGAGAAGCACATAGAAAGAAAACAAAAAAAGCCAGTGCTATGCTTTGCAATACAAGGCAAAAATAATATTGTATCAACTTATATAAAATTATATAACTATAAATCCTAAGATGTAATAATCTGTTATTTAATTTTATTTTTTTTAAAGAGTGAATACATTCACCCTGAAGTCTCAAAGGAAGAGAACACAGGGTATGTAGACAAGGGTGATTTGCTGCCCACTCACAGAAACTTAAAACCAGAGGTATCAATACCAGGCACTGAAGACCGGGATGAGCCCCAAACCATTAGGAAACAAGGAAGAACTGGGAGCGAGCATCAAGTGAAAAACAGCCTGAAAAGCATTGATTTCCTTGCACTGCACAATAAACTAGGTTTGGCTTCTGACACCCACGACAGTGACTCCGGGAGCAGCGGCAGAGAACAGTCCAGCTCTGAGCATGACCAGCTAAGGAAGCGTGAGAAACATGGCAACACGGCAAACCGGCACCTTCCCGGGCATGCAGCACACCCAGTGGGTGCTTTCAGCCTTCATCACGAGCATAACATGTGGAAATACAACAAAAATGCTGTTGGCCTGTCTGAAAAAAACAGTGAAAGTGATGAAGAGGAAAGCACAGAAGAAGAGCACGAGGAATGGGGTGAAGAAACTGATTACAGAGACACAAAGCACAAAGGCCACCAGACACATCAAGGTGAGCGATACAGGAGACAGCAACATGAGAACAGCAAGCAATCAGATGAACTCCTGAGAGATTCCAGCCAACCCACCTGGAAAACCAAGAGACACAGCGAGAAATTTGACCTAGAGGAAGAAGAGAGGGAGGACAAGAAGTCCTATAAAGAAGAAATCCCCCTCTCTCAAAAAACGTATAATGAATATCAGGATGGCAAACAGCAAAGTCAAGAGAGAAAAGATAATATTCAAGTGAACTATCAGAGTGATGACACAGTGGTGAAAATACAAGATAGGGAAGAGAGGAATGATGACGATGGTCACGACAGTGGTGACATTGATGGTGAGTATCTCAGCAATACTTGGAAAGAAGCAGCCTATGAGGAAGAGGAGAGAATCCAGAGCAATGACCAGGAGAGCACCAGTACTGAGCCTGAAGGAGAAGTAACCACTGAAGATGACACTGCAGTTCATAGAGAGACTGAGGATTACCAAATTCTCAAGATTAAAGACCTTGCTCACTCTGAACAATATTATTATGATCATGAGCCACCTGATTCTGACAAGAAGCAACAACTGAAAATTAATAGCTCTGTTCAGAACATGAATTTAATGGACAGTGAAGATAAGGTAAATAATCTTTAAAATAAAACTTGAATACTATAAAAAGGGGGAGAGGGACCAGTTCCAAATTTAAATTCCTGATGACTGAAATGACCTGTTGGAGAAAACCAGGTGACTTCTTAATAGGCAGAGGTCTCATCTCCCCTTCTATTCCCTATTCCTCTTGTTCATGTTGTGTCACTGCATCCAGAGCAGTGAATTTACGTGAATTGGACCAGAAAGGAAATATGAACACCATTCACTTAAGAGCTCTAGCCCAATGGAGTGTGTAATGAAACACACAAATAAATACAGATACACAGATACAAAACCTGAAACCTGGTCTCCAGCTTACATTGAGTTACTAGCCTGTTCAGTACTCTCTCACAAAAATTTTAAACACTACTACACAAAAGTGAACAGCTTGGAAAAGCAGGACTAAATCTATCAGGACTTAGTCTATTCTACAGAATAATTATAAGAAACTCAGACCTTACTGAGCTCCCATTTCTCTCTCTCTCTCTCTCTCTCTCTCTCTAACTCCTACTCTATTTTTTTCCCCAAATATCAAGAGCGTGGTAATACTACCAGAAGCTTTATGCTCTTTTCACACATTTTGCATAGCAACCTCTCTCTGCTGAAGCAAACTGTGCCTCAGCCAGCTCTATATTTGGACCTGAAAAAAATTTGTCCAAGTATTTTTTTCCTTCCCAAGATTTACCACAACTTTCTGCTTATGTCTCTGTGACTGTGCAGGTTAAGACTACAGGCAGTTCCTATGGTGAGATGGAAAGTGTCAGCAACAGGAATGAAGAGGCTCTCCTTGGTAAGCCCTAGGCAAAGCTAACTCCCAGCTCTCTGCAGCTGGGGAATCTGCTGGTCTGCATTTATTTTCTGCCTTTTACAGCACAGGATTTCACGTGACTGAACTGTGCCTGTGCCTAATCCTGTGTTCCCAGAGAATGCCTTCCATACTCCCTTGGATTTGGTAATTTTTTTATGAAAAACATTTGTAGGCAGTGCACAAATTTTTGTGTCAGTTATACAAAAATAGGGATTACCTTGCACTGAGAGCTTTCAGATCCAGAACAGTAGCTTGAATTCAAGTAGGAATGGGACAAAGGCCCATTGATTGATTCAGTGCTTGATTCAGTAAAGACAGATGGGATATGTTTCACCAAACGAAGTTGGAAGTGAATGTCAGTCCCTACAAAAAAAACCTGCTTTTTCTTAAAANAAAAAAAAAAAAAATCACCCTATTCAATTCAAACCTGGTACTGCTAGAAGTCTCACAAAAATCTTCATTTAAAGTCTGGCTTGTTTTATTCAATACAAGATCCAGCTTCATAACAAACTTTAAAATGCACTTGTACTTCTTGAATACTGGGCTGTATTTTGCTTCAGCTGTCAGTAGTATCTGACAAACACTTGGCTTTATCCCATCACCTCTAACAGTCCCTCTTTCCTGCTAGGATTGCCAGAAACATGTCGGAATTTCCACTGCAAAAGAGGCAAAGTCTGCCACACAGACAAACAAGGGAAACCTCACTGCATTTGCCAAGATCCTGCTGCTTGTCCTCCCACGAAAGACTATGAGCATGTGAGTATTTCACCCAGGGCAGAGGACTGGGAAAAGCCACGTAAAGTGTTCGCAAGGTCCCCTGCTATTATCTAGAATGATTCTACCCTAAAAAGCATGCAGGTGAGTTTGAGTGATTCCAGTAATTGCAAAATTAAGTACACAGCACTCAAACTCACTGAGGGTGGCTTGAGGTCAGTAGGCACCCATGGAACTACACAATAACTGACTTGCTTCACTCAGTCTTTCAGGGATTGCAGCTTTTCCCTGCCATTAAGAGTTCTATGTATGCATTTGTTGTTTTAGAGCACATGCTGAGTACATAATGAGTGAAGTAATCCCCCAGCATCTCAGAGGCTATATTACAACAAAAAAAATTACATTCAAGTGTTGCAAAACTGGGCATACAAGTTCAGACAACTAGTCCTCATGCAGATGTACAGCAACTAATAATTCTGATACTTCTGATCACATGTACTCCCTGTGGGTATTCACCACATGTTAATGACACTTTTATTACCGCAATGATGCCTCTGAGGGACAAGGATTTTTCTCATTGCAGTGGTGGGGTGGTGGTTTTGCTTCCTCTAGGTTTGTGGTACAGATAACAAGACTTATGATGGCACATGTCAACTCTTTGGCACCAAATGTCAACTGGAAGGGACAAAAATGGGACGTCAGCTGCACCTAGACTACATGGGCTCCTGCAAATGTAAGCTTGTTTTTCTTTGAAGAATTCACCTAGGTATAAAGAGCCAGTAGCCTTATCCCATCTGTCAGCCCTAAATTACTTTTCCTCCTGTAATCTGCACTTGTGCATCAATTATCTGATAATTAAAACCTTCAAAACCCTAAACATGTTTAAAAAGTATCTGAAACCTAAACACTTTTCCTGTGCTTACACCAAGTTGTTGTTGACCTTATCTTCCCCCTGCACTGTCTTTCATGTTCCTATTGCTGTAGCCTCTGAAGATTTTTATAAATCCTTGACCAGATAAACAGTGTTTGCAGAGAGTTAATAAGTGAAAATGTCCATCTCAAACACCCATGGAAAACAAAAAGCAAAAAAACATCAGCCAAACTTAGATGTCAAATGCAGAAGTCAGGATCTAAAACCCAGAACTGATTCCAAACCTCTTTGACTGCTGCATAGGGTAGGAGGAAAGTCCATTCCTAGCCAGAATATTCCTTTGCTATAAAAAACTCTGCTTTCATGTAACTGACTGATTAGAGCTTCACTGCACCACTATGCTCAAAAGCTGCAGACATATATATCGGTTGTGTCTTGCACAACTGGTTACGCACGTCTGCCAAAAAATTGCAGATTTATTATTGAACACATTAGGTGCATTCACAATGTTATGTACTAACAGCTCCGTCAATTTTAATTTTAACTGGAAGCAGATCTCAAATCTCAGAAATGCTCGAATGGGGACTGAACAGATGACTTGTTAGCAAAAGCTTTTCTCTTTGGCACAGACATCCCCCCCTGTACTGATTATGAAGTGGATCAGTTTCCCCTTCGGATGCGTGACTGGCTTAAGAACATCCTTATTCAATATTATGAACGTGACCTGAACACTTCTGAGATTCTAACTGAAAAGCAAAGGAATAAGGTCAGCAATCCCTTTCAAATAAACCATGCAGTTACTTGGACCAGCCCAGAACATCTCATACTAAATTACATTAATTAAATTACTTATGAAACTGCTTATTTTACACCAAAACATGAGTTCCTTGCCTCAGGACAGAAAATGTGATAAAACTGGTTTAATCACTTAACACATTGAGGCAACGTCCCCTCTTATCTGAGTCTGACAATAAAGCCTCAAAAATTTCACTTCCTTTCTAGTTACTGCTAAAGGTTACATCGACAGCAGCAAAAATGTCCTGGACTGCCTGAGGCAAGCTTTGCATGCTGCATATGGTCACCAACACTAAAACATATTTCTCTAGTGGTATTTAATTACCAAGTTTCATTTCTCCAAAACACTTTTGTGCCAAATAGTTCTCTTCAGGACAGATCTTCATCCCAAAACAAAAAATAACAATTTCTGTGTTGAGTTCAGGTCAAAAAGATCTACCAGAACGACAAGCGCCTTGTGGCTGGTGACCACCCAGTTGAGCTACTCCTGCACGACTTTGAGAAAAACTACCATATGTATGTGTATCCTGTGCACTGGCAGTTTCACCAGCTTGATCAGCACCCTGTTGACAGGTATAAAAGTACCTGTGGTTCAGTTCTGATTTGCTGATTAAACTCAGTCTGGTTTACTCTTCTAAACACCTCAAGGGATTCTCTACATACAGAACAAGTCCCTTAGCTGTTAGAAGCCAGTATCACCCCCTCTCTAACTCAGAACTTTCCCCTCATTGTTTTCCTGACCATATCCTAGGTCAGAATCTGCTATCCTCTTGCCTTGCATGATCATGTGTTATAATCTAAGCTCTACAGTGTCTTAATACCCTACTAATGCTCTCAGCCAGGAAGAAGTCCTGCTATTATTGAAGCTAAGAGCAATGGGCTAAGTACAAAGGACAAGCCCTGGCAGCAAAAATCCACTAGTAAGGTATCCATAGTCTTCAACTAACACCATAGAGGTCTCTCAGTTTAAGGAGCAAATATAGTCACAGGAAGCCTCCAGCTTCTGAGAACACAACTGAGATTGTGGGCTTTTAGTCATATCACCCAGTGATGGGATCCATATTTCCAACTTCAGACCCTCAACATCTTAGGACAATCACACCTACTGTTTTAGAACACAGCTAAGCACTTCTGCAAGCTTGATATCCTCAGGATTACACAGCAAAACTCCACAAGTGACGAGTCGTGAGCAAGTAAGTTGCGCCTTACCTGTAATTATTACACAAGTAATACTTGTTCTAGGAAGAAAAATATGTTAGCAGACAAACATGCAGCGAAAACATTTTAGTTCATCAGATATTAGATACCTTTATAATGACCTAGGATAAATTCACTTCAGAAGAACTGTAACAAAATCCACTGGGGCATCTCTGAAAAAGCTATCGTTGTTGTCTTCTAGCCCCTTAGATCAGCTTTGATAATCCTGCTGATTTATGAAAGAAATACATCTCTCCATCCCTACCCTTTCTTTCAGGTTATTGACACACTCAGAGCTCGCACCCTTGAGAGCCTCCCTTGTTCCCATGGAACACTGCATAACCCGTTTCTTCCAAGAGTGTGATGGAGATCAGGACAAACTCATCGCTTTGAAGGAATGGTGCCACTGCTTTGGGATTAAGGAAGGTAAACCAAAAAGAACAGGCAGATGTACCTGACAGAATGCTTCTGCCAAGAACACTACTCAAACCTTAATGTAAGGCAAAGAAATTGTAAGCAGAAGCCCATGGTTACTGTGCCAATGGGAAAACACAACAGTAATAACAAGACTGCCAAAGGTCAGCAGGGTTAGCAATGTAGCACAGGTTCGTCTCAGAAGAGTTGTGGGACAGAAGGCATTTGGCCAAACAAGCAGACTGAAAAAATGTGTTCAAAACCCTATCAGCACATCCCTAATGCTAAGTGGAGGCTGATTCTGGTCAGAGGTCAGATACATGGAGCCTTCACTCTTCCCAGAATTTTTCCAGCTCTTCTGATGACAATTTACCAGTCACGAAGGAAGAAAGCTGCCAAGAGTTATCTTAATGCATGTATACTTCTGGCAGTGATTGCTCATTCATAGCATTATCCACTTTATTGACAATGATAAGCATAAAAATGTCTCTTTGGACTAAAATGTTAATAATGTTTTCTTCTTTGTTGCAGAGGACATAAATGAAAATCTCCTTTTCTGAGCCCGGCTGAATAGACTTCCAGTACTGCACTAAAACTGGTGAATCCTGCTTATTCCTGTATTTAACAGCTTAACAGCTTTCAAGAAAAAAATGGAATAAGGTTCACTGAATTCTTATCAAATAAGCCAAGGGCAGAAATTTTCTACATTCACTAATAGCAGAAAAATTTAACTACTTCAAATGGTTCATAGCTAAAACACCAGTGTTTCCCCCTACATGTATCCATGATCTTTCTGAACCAATAAATACTACTAACCTAATGACTAAGCTGTTCACAAAACTCTTCAGTAGAATTATAGAATGTAGATTTTACCACCCACTTTATTTACTGTATTGTCTTAGCTTAACACTCTGCATAGAAGTCTCAAATAAAATAGAAGCCTCAAATAAAACAGAAGCCTACTTGGATATATGGGTTTCATCACAACTTTGTCAAAGAAAATTCTGTCTCTTTCACCTTTGCCCATCTTTTGCTCTCCTCAATAGAGACACAATTTAAGCATAAAAAATGCACGACAGGATGAGATTATTCCTGTATATCCCCATAAATTTGTGATTTTAAAGTAAGCACTTCCAGGCATGTTCTGGAGCACAACATAAAAAATAGCGCAAGTGCTATTCCTACAAAGGATGATCAGCAAACACCTTTCACTTGAACCATGTCACCTCTTCAAAGAAAAGAAGATGGGAGTCAGAAATGATATTTTGGTAGCTTAAATAGTGGAAGTCTATCACCCCCTGCTAATGTACTTTTGAAGCAGCAAAGGCTGATAATCGTAGTCCAATGCCAGCCTGATGCCCTGGGATACAATGAATTAAACTGTGATTATTTTCAACACAAGAACTTCTTACATAAACCAGAGATTATTTCCCAGCAAAACCAGTTTCTCTGCCCATTTTTTTCCATAATCCTGACTTGTTGTTTTCTTCACATTCTGTAATATCACACCGCAGTGTGTAAATAACTCAACCTGGATGGGAGGTATAAAAGCACATTCTCTCTGCTAGTTCCACTTGGAAAAGATCCTTTCTCTGGGACTTCAAATGTCTTGGGGGAGAAAGTAATTCTGACAGTACTTTTCCTGTCTGCAGTCTATTTGCTTATTTGCTCTTTCTGCTTTATGTTTAACCCACACAGAGTTGGGTGGCAGAAAGCACAGCTCTCAAACTCGAGTACAATGCCAGTACACAGCTGGCCTCAAAAGGCAATGACTTTAATCCACAGGTTACCATTTCTTCAGGAAAAAGAATTAATGTTGCCTTGGAGTTTCCAGCTTCAGTACTCTCAGTATTATCACCTGAGTACTTCTCCAGCATTGCTGCAGTCAGAATATCTACAGTGAAAAAATAAACAACAAATATTCCTTTCATAACACATTTCTACTGCCAAGCCTGTCAGTTCTCCAAGGATTAGCAAAGGCTGTGGCAAAAACACCTGTCATTTTTATCAGCTGAGAAGTAAACCAATAACCTAAAATGTTTGAAGAAGGCATGACTCACAACATTTTGTGGTTTTCTGATGCAAACCAGAATATTAAAAACTGTATATAGAGACTGCAGATCCACATCCCCTGATTCCTTACAAAGGATCTGCTCCTGTGGGCTGTGCTTTCAAAACCCAATTACAGTGCTGGGAGTCTGCTCTGCATAAAGCATCACATCATAGAAGAAATCAGATGGACAGGAAGAGGTAAGCAAGGATTGAAAGAAAATTAATACCTCTTGGCATTACCTTTCCCTTTGAAAGGAACATACTAATAATTCTGCAAGATTCCCAGAGTTTCATGCATGAACACCCATGACTCCTCCAGGTTTCACCAGCTAATTGGGAGGCAGGGGCAGGGTTGAAAAGGGGAAAGCCCTACACCCATTCACTACTTAAGCAGGATGTGGATAAAGTCTCAACAGTGCATAAGTGTGTCACAGTACTGTTGCACAAGGTCATTCCAGACCATGACTTTATCACCACCTTACTTCAATATATGGATCAAAATTCCTGAAGTCCTCAGATCCCAACACCAGCTTTCAGCTGTCACTGTCACCAGCTCCTGACAGCAGTACACAATTAACAGCAATTGAATAAAAACACAGGGAGAAATGTCAGCAACTGTTGTGCAGCCCGTGTTAGCAGCATAAATGCCACAGAAGGTGCCCTTCAGCCTCCTGATTGCAAGTTACTCACACCCCCTGAAGGGTAAGAAACCAACACAATTTACAAGATTATACTTTAAGGCTGCTCTTTCCAGTGATTCTCTTTATGCTGCAGTCTCCACAACAGCTATGCTGCCATAAGCCGTGGGAAGAAAAGGAACCTCAAAATTCAGCTCCTCAAATCAGTCATGAAGTGTCATCTTCCAACAGTTTTCTCTTGACACAGAAGAACAGTCACACATTCAGATGTGAATCACAGCCATACTGTAAACTAAATGTAATTATGAATAAATGTGAAAACTAATCTTCCAAAGTAGAAAATCACTGCAAAGATATGCTAAGTGAAATGGCTCAGAAAAGAAATTTCACTTTATTATGCAGCACTTAATTTAAGCCATTATTCAGGTTATTCTACAAGTCTCTCATTCCTTAGGGATCCTGAAAAGGAATCAGTGCAAAAATACAGGGCCTGTGAAGCTGCGCCCAGTCAGAATGCCAGTGCTGCCATGCAGATCTGCAGATATTATGGAACAGCTGCAAATAATGAAGCCAAGAAAGCAAAGTGAGAGCTCCACAGTGAGAACTCCACATTCTTCGCATTTCACACTAGCTAAGAAATCAAAAGAAGCAATCTGAATTCTCTGACAAAACCTCTGTTTATCACAGTCCAGCATTCTTTCCATCTGAATCTCACAGAATTTTCACTGAGGATGACAGGGACATGTTTTAAGGCTGGAAAACGTATTCTGCTCTCAGAGTCTGTCAGTTCCCAATTTCCATCACTCGTGGCACTCAGAGCCAGGACCCTCACTCCAGTGGGCTCCCTGCTTCTCAGTCACCAGCTTGATGAAGTAGCTGTGACTGGCGTACAGCTCGAGCTTCTCACTGATGTCAACCCACTTCACCACTCCAGCATCATCACCTGCTTCCAGAGGCAAGTTATCCATTGTCTCACCTGTTCACAAAACAAGAGTTAGAACATGCTACTGCATATTTTCTTCCTGCTTTTCCCCTTCTCCCATCCTATTAGTTCCACCTTTCCACAATATGCTCCTTCACAGGCAGCAACCTTCAACTGCTTCTCAGAGAAAAGACAACTACATCTCTCACTGATTCTGTGCCAGAAAACTTTTTCATACTTGCACTATTTTAAAGCAAATCTGAATGGCAGAAGTGGTGCAAACACCCTGTCACCGCTCCTAGGGTATCACCAGCAGCAAGAAAAGTTACTGGAAACCATAACGACAACATGTACTTATTACCCTGAGTTTAGCCAATACATCTGCCTGGATTTTTGTTTGTTTGCTTAACATTTGACTGCTCCTTTTCTCACATACTATTCTACAGGACAAACTGAATTCTGAAACTTATATACACTTAGGGAAAAAATGAAATAATTAAAATTTTACTGAAGGCCCCAAAATCAAAAATACTAGTTTTAGAGGGGATGCATAAAGGCTTATGAATTGCTTTTTTTTTTTACCCAAGTTTTCACTCTGTTTTCAAAAAGAATCTCGGGACTTTATAGACAACAACCATGGAAATGCTTTTCTATTCTGTATTGAAAACAGAGGCCAGAGACATGCTATTTCCACTAGTCTGGGGGACAATAAATCTAGGACCAGTGACATGTGAAACTTCACAACTGGCACCTACTACCCAAAATTTAGTGGAAATGTCACTGCATGAAGTCTCTGACTTGAACATATCAGAAGCATGTAAGTACATTGATTTATCTTACAGGTGAAAACTGGAAGTCCAAGATAACAGATCAATTTAAGAATCTAGTCCCATATTTTACACCTGACTTTCATGCTCCCTTGATTTTATTGCCATTCTCAGCTCAACTACAGTCCCAATTTCAAACCAACATATGGAGTAAAAGGCAATAAAGAGCACACCTTGAGATATTTACCTGTTTCATCGTGATAGTTCACAGCCTCTGTCTCCATCCAGGCATTATCAGTGTTACGAGGGTCATCCACATATCCTCTGTACACCTGTAAGGCCCAAAAAAAACCAAGAACAAGTTGAGTGTCACAACAAACAAGGTGGAATCAGTCTTACTTTTTTCTTTTCCTCTGATATATTTGCCCTTACAGAGTTTTCAACAATCCCTTCCATTTCCTGCACACCAAGAACATGAGCATCACAACTTATTTCAGCTGCACTTCTTCAGGTTCCATACAACCATGAGTTACATGCACGGCTCAAGAGGCTATCACAAGACACACAGAGCTCACCACAAAGTGTTCCTGGTTGAAGAGCTTCTGGAGCTGCTTCTCCAATTTTGCTTTCTCCTCAGGGGATTTCTGCAGAGAGTTCAAGGCCTCCTCCTCAAATTCTCGCTTCAGGGTAGCAGTGATCTTCTCCCCTGGGTCCACCATCCCCTTAGAGGAGGGAAAACAAACAAACAAAAAAATACTATCTGTCAGATTCTACACATTTTAACTGCTTAGTATAATACATCCACCTGCATCACAGACATGCCATATCTGCCTCGTGGCCTCACCAGCAGGGAAATGCCAGCTGCCTCTGGAGCTTGGCCCTTACCCCTGGAATGGCCCACTCCCCACAGTCTCTCCTCTTGATGGCTACGAACTGCAAGATGTTCTTGCCAGAAACCGGATGAGCAACTTTATTGCCACTTCCGTCCCTTTTCCACCTGCAGAAAATGACAAACAATAATATGTTTTTCTGCTTCTTGACACATGGGTCTGAGAGAGGGACAGCAAGGCACTGCTACCTGTGTGGGGACAAACAAAGCAGAGAATGAACAGTCAGGGCTGACCGACAGATGCCATCCAGCAGGATCACAACCAAGGGCAGAACACTGAGGGTTTTCCTCAGCCACAAGGGCAGAAAATGCCCATGAGGCACATTTCTGCAACCAGACTGGTAGCAGCAGCTCCTCTGAAAGCTCTCTGAGCTGCACTTGTACCAACGCATATAAGAGGATAAGAATGTTTCTGCTGGAACACGAGGGTCACACAGGCTGCAGCAGCGCCAGGACAAAGCCACAAGCAGCCACCATCACCTTCAGCAAAGAACTAAGAATTACCAATAGGCAAAGCATAAAGCCGTCTAAACAAAAAATAAAACAAAAACAATGCCAGCATTTTCTTTCAAGGAAGCAACTCAGTAGCATCAGCATCCATCTGGAAAGGGGAAGAAGTAAAATGCATCAGGATGATTTTCCACAGTGGTTCTGCCTTCAGCATGGCACTTTCTAGCTTGCACTTCTGGTAACCACACAATCTCTTCTGAACGCTTTGTGAAAAATGGTTAGCACATACACACACATGCTGCTGGGAAATGCACATCAAAATAAAGCACAGAGTGACAAAAAGAGCATCCTAATCCCACTGCCTCCTAGCAAAGATTAAGTCAAGTTAGCGTTTCTTACCAAACAAAAGCAGAATAGGTTTACACATAGACAGCACGCAGAGAAAAAGGACCATGAAAAGTAATATCCTGTTCAGGAATATAGAAAAGAAGCAAAATGCATGTGTTTCTTCTCTACTGCAGGGTACCTTGCACCTGTCTCTTACCTGGTGACAACAGGATCAGCAGCATGGTTTGGTCCCCAGCGCCCCAGCAATCCTCTGCCAGTGAGGCCAGTCCTTCCCACTGGATTGCTGAAATAAATGCCACAGTGCATGACCATATAGTCCTGAAATGGCTCCAATTGGAAATTAAGCCCAGCTACACCCAGCGCCTCTGATCTCTGAGGACCAGCTGAAACAAAAGGGAGTTTATTTTCTGCTAAATTTCCAAACCCTTAACACAGCAGTGCATTAAATGTATTTATTTCCCCATATCCAAAATATACTACAAAAAACCAACCAAACAAAAAAGCCAACCAAAATAAACAACAAAACAAACTCTAAAAAGACCCCAAATCAAGGTTAAATAACAATAAAAAGGGAAGGACAGCAACACGTATTTGGTGTTAGAGCACATAGATGCTTCAAAGCACAAGAGACACAACACGTTTTTCTCCTTCATCAACTTAGATTCACCAAGCTAGATTCCACTTTTCTCTCTTGGCTTTGCCCTAGCAGGTACCATGTATTGGAACTGACAGACCTGTAAGAGCACTGAAATTACATCACTGAAATGAAAATGCAAACATACACTCCACACTCACCGGGGTCTCCCATTTTCGACAATGTACACGCCATTCAAACTCTTCCTGTCCACTTCTCCATCTCTCTCATTGAATTTGGGAGAAAAACCTTCATCGCTGCATGGCAAATAAGAATTTCATAGAGACAAATTATAAAACACAAAAGCTTGTATGCCAGCCATCAGACCAACACCCCTTTGAGTGTGTTGATGGGCAGTTTTTAGCAGAACTGGAGTTGCTGGCCCTCCCTTTTCTAAAAGAAACTATGAAGTCCTGACCTTTTCTGCTTACAGTCCCTCTGTATTCAGTTTTCTGCAGGCAACAGTACAGAACTATTAAATATTTAAATATTTAATATTGCATGTCTCTTTAATCTTCATTTAGACAAAGTGTTTCAAAGGTATTTTTGTTAAGATTAGAGTTGTAGAATCATAGAATAATTTTGGTTGGAAGAGACCCTTAAAACCACTGAGTGCAACGCAGCACTGCCAAGCCCACCATGCTCCCATGCCACCTAAACCATGCTCCCATGTGCCACATCCAGATGTCTTTTAAATACCTCCAGGGGTGGTGACTCCACCACTCCCCTACGCAGCCTGTTCCAGTGCCTGACAAACTTTTTGATGAATAATCTTTTCATAGCATCCAATTTAAACCTCCCCTGTCACAATGTAAGGCCAGTTCCTCTTGTTCTATCCCTTGTTACTTGAGACAGGAGAACTGACACCCCATTGTTACACAGTCACCAAAAAAATTATATATTTAATTCAACCTTTCACATTTCCTGAGTCAGAGGAAACTTCTCTTCAAAAGGAAACTCCCTTCAAAAACTACAGTTACACTTTCTTTTTTCATGTTGCATTCCAACCATGGGTAAACAAACAAGTGTATCATTAAAATGTTCTTCCAAATTCTTAAGGAGAATTTGATTTTTTTACTGTTTAGCACATAACAACCGAGAAACACTTGCACAGCATCAACAGCTGTCCATTATTCCAATCTCAATCACCAGCTCAAATCATGTAAAATCATGTGCCAGAGACCTTCACAACAAACCCAAAGGACTCAGTTCTTGAACCACCCCTTCCCTTAATCTTGACTTTCACACATCACTGCAGAATCACACATCACTTAAGATTATCTTGTTAACTCAATTCAAGACTATTTCCTGCTTTCATGTTCACAGGGGAAAAGAGCCACCACTTCCACTCACTTGATTTGGGGATCTGCCCAACTGGGTCCAGCCAAAACAGACTTTGCAGTGTACTCCACAGGATTATAATCCTTCCATTCAGTCAGCCAGCCCACTTTATCTTCAGGAACTTGGCTACGCTCAATGTGTGATCCTGGATAAGGGGAGGTGAGAGCTTTGCTGTGGTGGAACTTCACATTATAACTGTTGAACATGTTTACAGGATGAAGATGGGACCAACAGCTTGCAGAGAAATTACTAAAAGAAAAAAAAATTAAAATAGCATTTCATTCATTAGGTTTTAACCTGCTCTTTAATTCCCAATCTGCAAAACAAGCGGAATAGACTCAGCTCTTTCACAGAATTGCAGAATAAATTAGGTTGGAAAAGACCTTTGAGATCAATGCGTCCAACCTATGATCGAATGCCACCGTGCCACCTCGACCATGGCACTGAGCGCCACATCCAGTCCTTCCTTAACACCCCCGGGGATGGTGACTCCACCACCTCCCTGCACAGCCCATTCCAACGCCTAATGAAATCAGAAGAAATTCCTCATAGTACTCAACTCACTAAACGCCTAAAGTTAAAAGCAAACAAACAAACAAACAAACAAACAAACAAACAAATTACAAAAATCCCAAAGCAAAATCTCTTTAAGAGAGACGTGGGAAAGGGCAGAAGCGCTCCTGT
This sequence comes from Regulus satrapa, assembly GCA_013396955.1. Lineage (NCBI taxonomy): Eukaryota > Metazoa > Chordata > Aves > Passeriformes > Regulidae > Regulus > Regulus satrapa. The sequence continues at coordinate 206,360 of VWZN01013663.1, forward strand.
ACTTGTCAATAACTGCGGCACTTTACACCACTTTAAGGGACAGCCCCGCTTGCCCTTCTGTCCCGCCCCGAAGGGACCCCCTGAGGGACACCGCACACTCCGGCCAAGCTCCCCCGAGGGCCACGGCAGCCCCGGGGCTCGGCCGGGCCATGAGGCGGCGGCTCCCGGCGGAACAGGCCGCC
>VWZN01013664.1:0-17043 GCA_013396955.1 Regulus satrapa
TTTTGGTTTGTTGGTTTGGTTTGTGAAAAAGTGGCAGCTTGATATTCCAAAACTAACCCAGAATGTTTTAGGTATTTGGATTAGGTGGGGATTTTGGGAGAGGGGGGCAACTAAATTAGCTTCTTTCAGGATGAGAATATTTTTGGGATATTCATTGGACCCATAGCCAGAAGAAAATATGACTGAATTAGAGGAGGCTGAGGGAACACCTTATTGCACTCTACAGCTGCTGAAAGGAGATTGCAGCAGGGAGGCTGGGGAGGAGGGGGGGTGGATGGAGAAATCTCTTCTTCCAAGTAACAAGTGATAGGTCAAGAGGAAATTACTTCAAGATACACCAGAGGAAGATTAGCTTGTATATAAGGAAAAAATTTCCTCACCAAAAGGGTTGTCCAACACTGGAACAGGCTGCGTGGGAAAGTGGTGGAGCTATCATCCCTAGTGGTATCTAAAACTTTCATAAATGGAACTTTCATAAGTGGAACTTAGTGACATAGTTTAGTGGTGAACATAGTGGTGGGATAACAGTTTAACTCAATTATCTTGGAGGACTTTTCCTACCTAAATGACTTTATAGACTCTATAAATTAATGCCTGAAACTAAAACTAGTTTTAGCTCCCTTGCTTTATGAAGGCTTGAGGTTAATCAAGGTAACTAGGTCTTGATCCTGGGAGTTGAGCTTATCTAAACACCCCTTTTTGGCAGTTGAATTATTCAATTGAGAAAGGACTGGATGAGGTAGTTTCTCCTCATTTAGAAACACGCAAGTGAAATTCCTCAGGTTTTGTGAACTTACGTTCCTCTTAGAAATTAGCAGTCTTGTGAAGAGTCTAATGAAGTTGTAGTTACAAGTTATATATGCAGCTAATATCAAATCTATGCTATTATATTCTGACTTATTATGTATTGAATTAATATTTTGCTTCCAAATTAATCAATGCATTCAGTCTCTTATATTAAAATGGTTTGACTTCTGAGATGTCCTGCGGAAAGGACCAGTTGAACCATAAAGGCTTTGGTTATAAATTTTGGGGAACACAGTGGAATCCCTTCCTGGTTGTAATAGGCGATAAAACAGTAAAATGTTCTTCAGTAAGAATACAGGTAATGCAAAAGTGTGATAGTGGTTAGTAAACCTCTTAGTAAATATTAAAAATAAAGTTTTTAGTAAAAAGAAAACCCCTTAGTAAATACTAATTATTAATAAATATTGATTTTCAGTTAATTCTTAGAAATTAATGTGTGACAATTCCTGTAAGCAATATTTGAAAATAAGAAGTTAGAAAAATTATGGTGGGACTTTTTTGCTTTTATCAAAGAAATATTTAAGTTTGGGGGGGGGGGAAACTTGACAGAAGAATTCACACATATTGTTTTCGAGATAAAAAAGCATATAAGAATGAGATTTGAAGTATAGAAAGCTTTTAACCCTTTCAATTCAACAGTACCTATCTTCTTCTTGTTGCAGTGGCTATAAATACGTTTAACATTTTTCACTAAATTTAAACTGGCAGCAAATGTGACTTACCGAATCTGACATCTAATTAACACAGTCTTTACAAGTTTAATGAGCAATGATAAATTTCTATCCTTTCTTTGGCATATTTTAATTAGTTCTAATTATGAGTGAAGTGACCTGGAAAGTTTGTTGTCACATGGATTCATCATAAATTTGTGTAATTTATATGTGTATAGATATAATGTCTTTTCATGGAATTGAAAAGCCAAAGGTTATTTAAAATATTGCATCACTCATATGGTATCCTTGTGTAAAACTCAGGTAAGCAAAGCTTTGCACATAAATATTTGACTATGCTGCAAATTATACTTAATAAAATAAATTTATTGTATTTTTTGTCTGAAGAAAAAGCAAGCATGGAAATATACTTCATCTGTTGCTCACAGCAAAAACATTGACTGCTGACATTCATCTTTAGTGACAGTATAAGTTTCAAGAAGACAGTGTATGTGTTTAAGACATTTATTTTAAAAGATTTTTAGGACTGAAGAGTTGCTGAAGTGAAATAAAAACAAATGAAAATATAAATTAAAATGACTGAACAATTGCAAAATGCTTTCCTTAATGTAAATATTTTAAAACTTTTTCAGCAAAGACTATTCTTCCTTCACAGGAATCTCTCTCTGGACAGAGACATGAAAGAACTGTCAATAAGAGTAATACAATTTTTGTCATCTAAGGCAGCATATGAAAGTGACCAAAAGATTAATCCATTTAAATAAACATGTATTTCATAAAAAGCTATATAAATGAAACACATTGACATCTTATATAAATCTCAGTAAAGAACTGTACTTTGTTTTAAAAAATATGATTTCATAAAATGAGACTATATATAGCATTTCACTTCTGTAAACTTGATCTTTCATTTCTTGTATGAGCAAGAAGTAAAATCTTTTGAGGCCCAAACTTGTAAAGTGCTACCCTTTGGGAGTTGATTGGATCCTGAAGCATATGGCATCCTGCAGGATTCAGTGCTCTTCGTGCTGCAAAACACAATGTCCCAGTTTTTTTGCATCTTTCGTCCTAACTCCTAAAGTCTGACAGGTACTAAACAACCATGCAGAATATCTAAAGATATGAAAGAGATAACAAATCAGGAAGAGGTTTTTGACTGAATTTAACTTTTTAAAAAAGGGAGTAAAAGAAATCTGACTTGTTAATACCACGAGAAAAACCTGAATAGTCTCTATTAAGGGTAGCTAAAAGATTCATATTCAGAAGTCAGAAAAATATGTGATTGTACCTGTTTACACAACTCAGGTTCAAATGGTCTTTCCTGCAATTGCCAAAGCACAGAACAAATTCCTAGCTTCTATATTAGCAGCAAATGGATGATTCCCTTCGTGTCTCTTGTTACTTTCATGTATGACAACACAAGTTTGGACAGCCCCGGCTGAAGAACGTATGGTAAAATTACTGAATAAGAACTTCTGTAGAGCCTGCACCATGTGTCAACTTGTGAATTGTAGGGGTAGAGAGGAAGCAGTTGAGAATACCTTCCTTCCTAATCTGTATCCCTTTGATTATGGCTGCTTGAAGTTGTTCTGTGATCTCTAGTGTAGTCTCAGTCAATTCAGAGATTATAACTGGACAAACCTGAAGTGAAATATGTAAGAACAGAGGTCTAAAAGGAAGAATAGTCACATTAAAAAGAACAAGGGACTAGAAGTTGAAACTGCATGGACTTGAAACTTTAGATACTTTGGAAAGTTGGGATTTTTCCTCAGAAAATCTGAAGGTAATCTTGAAGATAATATTAAAATTAAATTATTTCCCTGTCAACCTCAGGTCTCTGCTTTTTTGTAATGCCTTCTTTTAATGAACTTCCTTCTTTATTCAATCCTTTCACAGTATTTACTATCTTGGTTGTCCACCTTCATTTTCACTGTTTTTTGTTTTTTCTTATATTCTCTTTATGAAAGACAAGTAAATTGTTATCAATTACTCTGCACAATGACTGATGAAAGGGCATTGTTTAATTTTTTATGCTTTTGTCTGTCACTTGGGCTATGTAAGAATGTCTAGCATTTGTTAATACAGATAGTAATTGCAAGTACAAACAACTCACATTTTTATTGATGAGAAAGTTGTAGCAGGTCCTATGTGCAGCTATGAGCTTGTTTCCTAGGGAGCACTTACCTTTGCCTTATTAGGCTGGTTTTAAACAGCAAAAATTAAAAAGTTTTTGTCATTATTTTTAGGACCCTAGGCAAGATCTGATCAGGAGGGTGTTTTCTTTTTTACAATAATTCTACATTTTATTCTTTGGGTGTGGTTTGTGCATTCTTAGAAAATTCCTTAAGAGTTAATATTTCACTCCGAAAGGCAAAGTCAAAATTTCAGAATATATTACTCTGAAAGAAATGTATTGATAGCAGAGAACTTTTTTGCTAATGATCATTAGATGGTCCTTAGGAGGTAGAAAAAGTTTGACCCCATATTTTAACAATTAATTCCTGTCGTGGTTTTGGACGGCAGGTATCTGCTAGAGTCTCCCTTGAAAAATAGAGATTGGGAAAAAAAAATGAACCTACCTCCCTCCGGATTAGTTTGATTTCAAAATTAATGGGCTTTCAGGCAGAGGTATGGGAATAAGGAATAATTGTTCTTTACTACTAAGTTTATCAAGGCAAACAAACACCAGCAACTGCAGCAGTTAAACAACAAACAGGGCTAGGGTTCTCCCCTCTGGTATAGTTACAGTCACAGCTGGCAGGGAGCACTGGTGGGTCCAGGGCACAGGGTGCGGTGATCCCAAGCAGCTGCACAGGCGCTCAGGCACAGAGAAAACACGAGACGAATGGCAGCCCGGGCCCAGACCGGGAATGGTGAAGTTCCCAAAGCTGGGCAAGGTGTATCAAGTGTCCATGGGGCTGGCTGGAGAGCGGAGAGGTGTCCAAACAGAGCTGTGGTGCAGAGTGTCGAAAAGCAGGGGAAAACTCCAGATCAGTGCTGGAGAAGCGATGGGATGCAGCGGCCGCGGCAGCTCCAAGCGAGGCAGAGACAGGTCTGGTCCCAAGTTCCCAGGCCAAAAACCCTGAGAGTGAGAGACCACGTCAAAAACCACAGGCCAGGTTTTCTCCGAGAAAACCCCCTCTCCCCTCCCCTCTGCCAAGTGAGTCACCATGTCCTCCCCTGTCTTTTGTCTGCCTTGGCCCAGAGTCTTTGTTTTTTCTTAAGTACCCACATTAGTGCTCCTAGGAGACCAATGGTAAAAAATTCTACGGATAAGAAAGTAAACCGACCCCCAACACTTGCTTTGTGGCTTTCCAATGGTTTTTTCAGGATCTCATCCCTTTTAGTAGTCAATATAATCTCATTCCAATTACTTTTCTCTCAGTCCTTGGTAAATCTCAGATGCAGAGTTTGTTTAATCTGTGGCCTTTCTTTTCAAGCCATTTATTCTGTTTAGTTAACTGAAGTAGCTTCAACCTTCACTCAATTTAAACTCAGTTTTACTTCTTCAGATGCACTATTCTACAAAATTAGTAAATCAGGTATTTTCAGTGTGATATATTGAAAGTGGGTTATCAAGATGCGAATGAGAACCTCAGCAGATGAACATCAGACATGTGAATACTATTTCTGAGATGGAATATTAATTTGTCCTACTAACACTTTAGAATATAAAGGAATCAGACTTTAGTGTCTCAGTTTGTTGAACTGACTTTATTTTATCTCCCACTAAACTCATCAGGAACAAAACAATGAAATAAAATAGTGTAAGAATTAACATTAAATTATTCAGCCTGTGAATCTGACACAGGTCCTGGAATAATTAACTTTGTTTAGTAATGTTTTTCATATATTTTCCATTTTTCTTGGTACTTCTACTGTCATCAAGGAAAAAATAGTTAAATGCTTCTCCACTGTGAGAAGCATAACTAACTTTTAGAAAAACTAAAAATAGTTAAAATCTTCTCCACTGTATATGAACAAACATAACTCCTTGGACTCTGTTTGAGGACAAAATTTGACCTCTATTTTAAATTATTTGAAAACTGCTCTGTAAATGTGGAAGGAATAATGACAGAGGATACACATAATTGTCATTACTAATTCTGCGGGCACTTAATGAGGACACACATTAACTTGGGCTGGTATCACTTTCAAACGGTGGAATTTCCTTTTTGGGATATTTCTAGTACATTTCTCTGTACTCAATGCATTGTGTTAAGGGCCTGGCCATGCTGGATTGGAATGTACATGAACATATGCTTACAGTGCAAGTAAAAACTTTCCCATTTACAAAAAGAAGATATGGTCTAAATGGTGCATGATCTGAAGTAAATTGGTGTGTAAAATAGTGATCTCAAACATGTTTGTTTGCAGTGTTGGAAATAATTTATTAGAAACAAAATGTTTTGCATGCAATATTTTTTCTGGTTTTGATTGTGTATGGATCACACCTGTGTTGATGAAGGGATGAACAAATGAAATAAAGTTTTCTACTTAAAAATGGGCAGACCCAGCCAGGCCAGTGAAGTCAGTCAAATGGTGAAGAGGATATCAATATATTTAATATTAGAAAAGGAACATCATACATATGGTCTCCTGAAATTTTATTGCTCATTAAAAACTTGTATAGTTCCTTATTCTTAAAGGTATTTATTCAGGTCTTCAGAGTTTGCTCTCTGGGGATTGATCTAAATTCTACTGGCAACAGGTGAGACTGAAAGTTAAAGCTAGCAAAGAGTTTAGGTGTTTTAAAGTTGGATTTAGGCTTTCAAGTCCAAAATTGTTATTCAGAAATATTAAATTTATGGTTACTGTGGCTCAGGGCTATTTTAAAGTATTTAGATATTTTCTTAAGGAGTTTAAATATTTCTCTTTGGCTGGAGAGTAGTTTCTGCATTTCTCAAGCCCTAACAGAACCCAACAATTAGATTACATTCCTCTTCAATTTTTTCAGGCCAAATTATCACACATCTTCGACATAGACAAGGTCTTGCTTCTCAGGAAATACAGCAATTGAAATTTTGTTTCAGGGGAAGGAATGAGGAAAATATTGTGCAGACTATTTGCCTGGAAAATAAGAGAGCCTGTGATTGTTTGAAAGATAAACAGACCTGAATGCCTTAGCTGCTAAAAGTGAGTCTCCCTCCATTCTCTTTCATTTTTTGCATTTTTATTTCACTTTTAATATGTTCTCTCTTCTTAGAAATAATTTACAGGTTATTTCAAATAAGAATTATGGTATGTCATACATAGGGATGTTACCTGGCCTAAGGGGAATTTCTGCTTCTCAACTGCATCCTTTTCACCTGTTATACCCATGAAAAAGAGATAGAAATTAGCTTAGTGTATGGTAAATGTATGTGCTGTTTGTTCTTATTTGTATTAATGTTTAGAAGATTCTCATTAAAAACAAACAAACAAACAAATGGAAATTCTGATTGGCCTGATTTTTAGAGAACTCTTTTGAGAACTATTTTAGTTTTTAATTTTTTAAACAAAGTTTTTTTTCCAAATGAAACAAGCAAAAAATAACCTGTGGACCATATTAAATGAACACTGTCCCATGATGCAGAAAAACTCTCACAAAAATTGTAATCTTCTGCTGAACTTTATTGATTAAAGAAACCTCACAAAACCCTATACTTATCTGTGTAGAAATCTAAAAAGTATCTATTGATTGTTTTTTACCTGAAGGATTATTTTATTCTGATGAATTGCTTTACTTTTACTTTTTTTTGGATGTTCAAAAAAAAAGTTATACTTGTGTAAATAACAGGGTATATGTAGTCTTCTCTGTTGTGTACTGAGAGGAAAGAATTTTTTAAATTTTAGTATTCAAAACTATTCTATGTACTGTAGCTGGACTTTTTCTGTAACAAAAATTTGAAGACAATCCTGCTCTGTTCCCTCTGCATTCAAGGAAACAAAACTGAAAGAACTAGCTATTGGCTTGGCAAATGTACATAAAATATTTATCTGGTTTTATTAGCATTTTTATTTACCAGTTATTAGTATATTTTTCTTTCTTTTCCAATCATAAGTGGTGAAAAATAAATATATGTTAAAAACCTCCCATCAATAAATTTACATTGAACTTTGTAATCCTTTCTCTTTTATACTTAGCAGTCATAGTTACACTGGTACTAGACTGGACCAACTTCTATTTCAACTTCCTTATGGTGCTACTGCAGGTATAAGGATCAGGATTAATTCCATTATTAACGTAACTAATAGAAACTCCGGTTTGTATACAAAGCAATAGGTCCTTTTCACTGGTTTTCACTTCCAAGTAGCTTCACTGGGTAACTTTGGCTAACCTGCTTTTAAAAGACAAAGATACATCTGGTTTATGATTGAGAATGCACTTAAAAGGAGTAGTGGCTCCTGTTTATTTAAATGAAAAAGAAAGAAAAGTTCATTATTCATAACTACCTGAATGTATTGGGCAGCTAAGTAGCTAAGAGTTGTGTGACATAAGTAAGTAGTATGCATTTACTTTTTATCATAGACCAAATAAAGTTCTAAAGTCCAACTCCCAAAGAGACACTAACATGCAATAAATGAAGGGAACTGCTGATACTTAAAACACACAGGGTAAAATTCTTAGTTCGGAGCATTCTATAGGTGCAATACTTGTAGTACATTTTTCTTTACATCACCTTTAAGTATGTTTTTGTGGGAAATGTTTATTTGTGTTGGACCTTAGTCTGCTTTTTAAACTCTGTTCTCTACTGGCATTGTGGACATCCCATTGTTGATGTGCAGATTTATGATTAGCAGAGTTGTAAAGGTTGCTGTATTAGCCTTCCTACCTGTTTGTACTGTGAACTCTTTCTAACTGTTTTTTCTGGTACTGGAGTTGGGAGGAGACACAGACCAGACAGCTGAAAACCACTGACCAAATGGATATTTCAGACCATGTGGTTTTATGCCTAGCATATAAACTGGGGGAAGAAGTAGGAAGGAAGGATGTTTGGAGCAATGGTGTTTGTCTTCCTAAGCAGCCGTTACACATGATAGGACCTGGCTTTCCTGGGGATGGCTGAACACCTGCCTACCCATGGGTGAATTCAACCCAAAAGTTTTACTCTTCAAGTTCTCTCCCCGGTCCCACCAGGGGGGAGTGAGCAAGTGCTTATGTGGTGCTTAGTTGCCAGCTGGAGTTAAACCACAACAACCTGCACTTAGATATGTGAAGTAATTTGGTGAGACATTTTAGTGTCATGGCAAGTGTCAGGCTGAATTCACTTGTGCTAACATTCTTTATCTGAAGTAGATAAAAAATAAAATGTCACTCATAACAAATGAAGAGCAAAACTATGATCTGCATTAAGATGACTGGAAAACTAGCTGTGTCAAAAAATAGCAAAAATGAACTCAGGACTAGAGGGACAGCTAAAATAAGGCTATGTTATGGAAAAGAGTCACTGTCACTGTTCATTATATTTTTGCTGTAGTCAAAACTGGGCTCACAGTATTATACACATAGAAAAAATTGACTATAGTGTACTGAATAATCAGTGTTCAGATAGATTTGGAACAATCAGAGTGAATATTTTTGTTGACATAAGATATTTTCCCCATACAAAATCCCAAGATTTTTCTTGGGTGTAATATGCACAGTCTTTAATGGTGTTTAAATTAGGTTTTATTTATATTTAAATCAATACATTAGAGTTATCTGAAATCCATTCTGAATGAAATTTGATGGAATTTATTTTTCTAATTTTTTTATACTATACCAAGGGCACCAGAATTTGTAGAGGCCAGTAGGTCAGAGGAGGGAAAGCCTGCAGCCCTCCTGTGGAAGAGTTCCTCCTGAGCCAGTGCCTCTGGGGTTAGGGTGACAGTTGTGTTTTCCAGTCCTTTTTGAAACAATGTAAATCTTATGTACCCCATTGGGTTTCCCCTCCTCTTCCACCCCCTGTCTTCCCTATATAAACCCTGCTCCCTTCAGCCTTTCCCTGGGAGAGTTTCTCTCTCCTTGGACTCTTTGCAGTCTGAGAATAAAGATCTCCCTATGGAACCCCAAACGGAGTCTCCTGTCCCTCCTTTCGGGTCACCTGGATCTTCACTGGACCAGCCACACCGCTGGAGCTGAAATCACTCTCCAGGAAGGTGCCTGTGCCACTGAGTGCCCATCCTTTTCAGGACATCGAGCAGGTGCTTCTCTGGGAAGGTCACGGCACTCCCCACTGGTCAAAGCAGCCTGCCACAACAGCTGGTGCCCCGAACAGCTGGTGCCACTCTGCTAGTGGTTCCCTGGAGAAGCACCTCAGCTACATGCTATAAGCTGCTCTCAGCACATCCAGCTCCCCGAGGAGAACCCTTCACATTTTAGTGAAGGCTATCTGAGGGGCCAACCAGGATCCTCGCCAACACCACCGGGAGAAGACTGTGGAGAAGAGGACTCCCAAGGACCAGTCGCCAGGCAAACCACCCAGCCAGCAGTTTTCGTTGACCCACAGAGCATCACCCGAAGAAGAGCAAGTGAGTTATTTGGGGTCTTCCTTTCCATTTGTCTCTTTTCTGCTGGGTGTGGGAAGAAGCTTGAGGATGGGCAATTTATGGACCATCTAAAGCTCAGCCCTCCTCAGAGACATTTTTATTTTGAAGTTGTGGGTGCCCTTGTTGGGGAAAATGTTAAGTTTTCTAAGCGGGTGGTAAAAAGTTTTATTCTTTGGATTTTAAAATATTTTCCTTCTGCAGGGAGAGATTAATTTCTTTTAAATTTGTTTTGTGATGAAGTTGGGAAGAGACTGTTACAAAAGCAATGGGAACGGGATTTTTCAGTTGCCAAATTTTATCTTTAATTTTGTGGCATTATTAAGGCAATAGATTTGTTGGGGAAAAGTTTGGGAAACGTTTGGGACCCCCAGTTTAAAATCCTTTCCCCTCCTTGCTCACCCCCTTCTCCAACATCCTGTTCCCTACGTGAGGGAAGATCAGCAGATGGTTGTTGCCTGAAGGAACAGGGTTGCTACTGTCTCTGTGACACCTGCCGATCTCTTCTCTCACTGTCTCCCAATGGTACTGACCATGCCATTCAGGACTCTCCCTTAATTTTGCTCTGATACTCATTTACCTAGTTCTTTCACTACCCCCAGTTATTTCCCCACAAAATGACGCCAGCAACGTGGCCAGCCCCACCATTGTCCAAGTTTTCCCACCCTTTCTCCCCAAGATGTACACTTTCCTACCTCTCTGTTGCCTTTTCCTGCTCCTCCTGCATTCAGGTCCTCCTTGTCCCAGACATCTCAGGGTGTAGCCATGTTGGCCCCCCCGGCTCCAGTCGAGCCACTCCTCTTCACCCAGGATCTCCCATCGTGGTGCAGACTCTGCCCCTTCCCCTGCCCCCTCTGGACATGGCACCTTCCTTCCTCCCAGCTCCCACACCATTGGGGCCAGGAGCGGAAATGATGATGACCAGAAGAAAGCCATCTTGGCAGCCCTGGTCTGCCAGAAGCAAGCCTGCACCAAAAGTGCCCTCTCCATCCTCCTTGGAGGATGAGAGTAGTGAGTCCTCAGATTCAGAACCCGAGGACCGCTGGGCAAAAGTGTTGAGGGAGGCTGTGAAGGAAGAGGACTGGGAAATTGCTGCTATAATATCAGCATTTCCAGTGATTTACTGTCAGGGAAAAAAGACCACTGCACGCACTGAAATGCATGGGAGTCAGTCTCCTATGGGGAAATTAAGGAAGTGTGCAAAGTGACAAAAAACCATGGATGAGGCTCTCACTTTTTCAAGAATTTGTTGGAAGCCACCTTCTCTGCCCACACCTTTGATCCCCATGACCTTAAAAATTTGGCCAGTTGCCTCCTCTCCCCAGCAGAATACATGCTGTGGGAAAGGAGGTGGAAGAAACTCATCACCCAACTATCTGCTTCCTATACCCGAGACCCTAACAAATCTAATACCCCCGTTACACAAATGGCCTGAGAAGGTGACTTCCAAAAACCACAGGACCAAGCCAAATTCCCAAAAGGAACCTTAAAGGATGTTGCCACTGCTGCAAAAACAGCATTGTTTTTCAGTCCTGATGACTCCATCCCAGCACAGTCATTTGCCCACATAAAACAAGGGGTTGAAGAAACATTTATCAAATTTGTAGACCATCTAAAATTTGCCCTTGACAGACAAATTGAAAGCCCAGAGACTCAGAAGGAAATTTTGGTAAAAATGGCATTAGCTAATGCCAATCCAAAATGCAAAGAAATTTTAAGGGTGTTGTCTTTCGATCCAGAACGAACTATAGATGGTCGAAGCCTGCACAAAACGCTTTTCCCAGGAGTAAGCTGTAGTGGAGGCTATGGCAAAGGGCATTGCTGATGGAGTTTCAGGAGCATTTTCAGTGGTCAACTCCAAGATGGAACAAAGGGGTTTCCATTGGAGGAAGCAGGACACTTTTTTAAGGACTGCTCATAGCTGCAACTCCCAAGGGACCATCACCCAGAACATCCCTTTTAGGCCTGTAGACGGGTTACCAACTGCATTCAGGAAACTCCCAGAGAAGTGCAGAATGGCCCCACACAACAACACTAAATCAGAAACTGTCTCACTCTGCTCTTCCCAATATCAGTGAATGATCCAAGAAATCAACACTGACCCTGAAGATCACCACAATCCCTACAAAACGGTTCAGATGGGAACCTGACACCAGTTGGTAACCTCCCTGTCTATTGAATTCCTCGATGACTGTGTGTACCAGATTCTTACAGAGAAATACAGCCCACAAGATGGATCCAGAGACATTCTTGTTATTTGAGACAGTTTGCATGCACAAGTTGAAATACATATTGTACCTGAAGAGGTTACTGTGGGGCCTTTGGATGAGATTTTTGTTTCAATTTACTGCACGGACCCACCTTTTCACTTTACTACCAGGACTGCAGTCACCCAAGCCTTTTTGTTACCATGTGACTTTCCACGCTTTCTCCCAACCCCACCATGATGTGGTTTCAAATCATGGGCCCTGACAAACCCATGGTGGAGTGCACCCTGTACTGGTGATGGGAGAAAATCCATCGACCCGAGATGATGGACATCAGGGCGGATGTGATGATCATTGCCCGCTCCAAGTGGCCAGTGAACTGGGAGCTGCAACTGGTAACAGGGACAACATCTGGAATCGGAGGGGCAGGCAGCTGTTGCTATGTGAAGCAGAAAAACATCCTCATAGAAGGTCCTGAGGGGCAGCTTGCTACTATCCACCCTTATGTAGTGAGGGTGTTGCCCGACAGAGAGACACGAAATAACTAGGTTGTTTAATGTGGTGCTTTATTGAGGGCCCTGGGGTCTCTGAGGACTCGCGTCCAAAGTCAGAGCCCAGTGTATCTCTTTCTCGCCAGGTTTTTATATCTTTTTTTACAAAGGGGTTTACATACAGAAGTACACAATCAAGACAATAGATATTATTTCCAAAGGTCATAAATTCCACACGCTTGCCTACTTAAAACTNTGCTCTACTGTATTCTTGAATTACTAGTTTGTGGTTCTTAGTACATTCCCAGGCCTGTTTCTCAGGGCCTGCTTGTGAACAGCAGCTTCCTAAGCTTTAGCATAACTACTGCTATTGCTATATCTACATTAGTTCTTTTCTCGTTATTTCGGTATCAAGGGCTCTTATCACCTTATGGGGCAGGGACCTACTATCCCAATGGGGGGCTTCCATCCAGATCTCTGGGGTTTTTTGTGGGGGCCACTGAGGAGCAGGCCTTATCTATCCTCTGGCTCACCCAGAATCATGAGCATCTAGTGTGGTTTGACCAGTGGCCCTTGTCCAGTGAAAAATTGCACACTCTGGAAGCCCTTGTGGAGGAGCAACTTTCCAAGGGCCACATTGTAGAGAATAATAGCCCTTGGAACTCCCCTGTCTTTGTTTGGAAAAAAAACAGGCAAGGACAGGTGGATGTTTCTCCACGACCTTAGAGAAATCAAAAAGGCCATTGAGGACATGGGTCCCCTGCAACCTGGACTCCACTTACCTTTAGTGCTGCCCCAGGAGAGGAAATTTGCCATCATAGACATAAAAAATGGCTATTTTAATATTCTCCTCCATCCCCACGATGCTCCCTGGTTTGCTTTCTCCATCCCCTCCATCAACAGACAAGTGCCACTATGAAGGTAGTGCTCCAAACTAATTAAAGCCTCCAGTTTGCCCTAGATAGCTACCCAGGACAACTGTCAATTCATTATCCTGGCCACAAACTTTTCAATCCATATTTTAATCTGGTGCCAACAGCTTTCCAATTAAAGCTCAGATCATTTTTACAGATGGATCTGGGTCCACTCATAAGTCAGTCATGACTTGGAAGGACCCCCGGACACAGCAGTGGGAGACTGATGTCCAGGTGATGGAAGGCTCACCACAACCTGCTGAATTAGTTGCTGTTGTCAGAGCTTTTGAGAAATTCCAAGATCAGATTAATATAGTAACTGATTCGGCCTATGTTGCAGGGGTAGTTATGAGGGCAGAACATTCACTTTTGAAGATCTCCAGTCCAAATTTATACAAAATGCTTTCTAAATTGATTTATCTCAGCTCCCTCAGGAATCATCCATTTCATATCATGCATGTGAGACCTCACACCAACGTCCTGGGTCCCCTTACTGAAGGAAACAGGAGAGCGGATGCATTGGCCATGATGGCTGGAACTCCTTATGTGCCACATACCTCTGGCCAGGTGAAGATGTCCTACACCTTTTACCATCAAAACGTCCCAGCCATCATGAGAATGTTTCATTTATCCAGACAGCAAGCAAGGGCGATCATTGCCACTTTCCCAAATTGTCAACATTATCAGCTGCCATCTTTAGGAGCAGGGGTAAACCCTCAAGGACTTAACAGCTGCCAAATTTGGCAAACAAACGTGACCCATTTCCCTAAGTTTGAAAAACTCAAGCATATGCATGTGTCAGATGACACTTTTTCTGGAGCAGTGTTTGCCTCAGCACATTCTGGAGAAGATGCAGCCCACACCATAAAACATTTTCTCCATGCATTCACCACCCTGGGAGTCCCTGAAGAAATAAAAACAGACAATGGTCCTGCCTACACCTCCCGCAAACTAAAAGACTTTTTCAACCAATGGTGGGTTAAGCACACCACAGGGATACCCCACAATCCTACAGGGCAATCAGTTGTGGAAAGGACTCAGGGAACCATAGAAAGGATGCTCAATCAACAACAGGGAGGGACAGAAACAATGTCGCCCATTGAGAGACTCTGTAAGACTCTGTATGTTATCAATTTTCTAAATTGTTTATTTTCTGAGCCGACTCCCCCGTACTCTGGAACTTCTCCAATTTGGCTTGAGCTAAGCTCAGTAAGAGGCCACCAGTGTTGATCAAGGACCCAGAAACAAAGCAAATGTCAGGGCCTTTCCCACTGATTACCTGGGGGAGAGGGTATGCCCGTGTGTCTGCTCCATCCAGACACAAATTTTTCCCAGGAAAATACATCAAACCTGACTTAGGGCTGACAAACCCTGCTCTGCCATACCTAATAACAATGTCTCTGAGACCCCAACCGCAGGATATACCATGCAAAAGGGAGCTGCTTGGAAGTGATGATGGAGAAAACTGCATTCGGTGATGAAGCACCCGATGACCAGGTCCCAGACTCAACAATACAGGACAAATACCACTGAAAGAGACACACAATCCACTGGCTAGGTAATTCCTATCCATTGCTGCTCACCTTTACTGATAAACCCTAAATAAAACCCCAGTTTCCTAAACCCTATATTGCCCATACAATTGCCTTCCTCCCCTTGCCCCTCCCTCTCTTCCCTCCTCCACTTCCCTAAGTGCTTTACCCATCTTTATGTTATCAAAAGAAAAAGGGGGGGGATTCAAGGTCTACCTCCGGAACTCACCTATTTAATTTATTTTGCCAGAGACATCCCACAAAAGGATTCCTGCAAAGACAGCTATCAGCATCGGTGTGACCATCGTGAGCATCTGGATGCTGCAGCAGCTGATTCCACAACCCAACCAAAATGTGTGGGTCACCTTAGCCAACTCACTCCAGCAAAAGGCCTGCCATGACAAGAATTTATGAGAATTAAGGGGTAGATTTTTTTTTTTTTTTTTACTGCCACTTTTATCATTGGATCTTTTGCAGATAATCAAAATAGGAGGAGTTAATGTGTTTAGTAAAAGAATGCATCATCATTCTAGAGGCTTGCCATCAGGGAAGTGAAGATTAGAAATGCATTGGTTTCCCATGCACCTCTTATCACTGCATGTGCTTTCCAAGATGCAGGAAAGTAGAAGATGACTTTTCTAGGGAGACAAATATTGGCAGTAATCTCCAGGGATAGTAGGTGAAGAGAGAATGTGCATGCATTTTGTGCCAGTAACATTAAAAATTAGTTTACTTGTGCTTGGATACTGCTGAATGATGGCCACTAATCCTAAAGTACTTCACTGATTTTTATACAGCAGCTGAATGCGGGCAGTGGTTCTCTCAGCTTTCTGCTTTTTACTGTGTCCAGCATCATCAAAAAGGTACACATTGAAATGAAGAGAATTAATGTAGTTGACCTGATGCTTAAGCATAATCTAAAGAATGGAAACAGTCATTGGTTTAATGTTGTTAATTAACTGATGGAATTTTAGACTTCGCAAGTGTGTAAAAAGTTGTTTGTTTAAAATGAAGACTGGGAAGGGAAGGAACTGACACAAGTCTCCTAACTGCAGTTTTTCAAGACTTCTTATGCTACCCACAGGCACCTGTGCTTCATAACAGATACTGCAGCAAGTGAGGGACTGAACTAATGATACACAGCAGAGGCAGAAGGGAAGGGAAGAAAATGGGGGAATGTTATAAGATCTGTGGGGACTTCTGGATGTGATGGAAACTCCAAAGGAGTGGCAGAGATAAAGGAGTTGAGATGTCATCTCAAGAAATAATGAACAATAGTTAATATATCCTTTGGGATCCTGTAGAGAAAATTTCAACAGATAACATCAGTAATGTTTCAACTACAAATTGTATGCAGAGGGCACCCTGCATTCTACCATCACTTAGTGTTTGGTGCTTGACTCTAAAATTGCTGTAAAAATAAAAGCTTTAAAAAAATTTAAATGCTAATATTGAGTTTTACTAAAGTAAAATCTGTGATAACATTAAAACCCCTGCTTTTCTATCAATATACAGTAGCTATCTGAGGATGTAATCCAAACACAATTTTCATAAATTCTTTTAAAATAATTCCTACAGTAATACAGAGTCATAAAATCTTTTGTATATCAGGCTTATGCTATAGGAAGTAAACGAAGTAACAGGGGAAGTAATAAAACACAGATGCAAAATGACACACTACAAAAAATGAAGTTTGAACTCCTAAAATAGATGATTTATAGAAACTTCTATTAAGCTTTCCAAATTATGAAGCATCTTTCATTGATTATTTTTTTCAGACAGGGCAGCTTTTTAGGCATCTCAGCAATGCATCTGCCAAAGAAAAATAAAATCACATTATTAATGAAAGCACATATCTTTCTTGTCCAAATGAAAAAAGTCCAAAACAAAAAGCAAAAAACCACCCACAACCA
>VWZN01013664.1:24455-65155 GCA_013396955.1 Regulus satrapa
TGGCACATTTAAAAAAAAAAAAAAAAAAAAAAAACCAAAAAAAACCTAACTGAAAATTATTTGTCTTCCTTTAGAAATTATTTGCATCTATTTCATATTTTTATAATAAAGTAATGCATATATAATAATACACATTATATATATTTAAACACCAGATTTTGTCTCAGAGCATTCTACACAGTATAGCTTCCAACCCCTACCCCACCCTCTGCCCCATCTTCAATACATAAGCTGTAGTGAAATTCCAAAAATGCCAACATTCTATGGTAATGGATATGTCAGATAACATTTTCTCTTCTAAAGTCAATACTCAATTTTTTGAAACTCTGATTATGGAAAACTAAGTAAATTTAGTATAATTCTTTCAACTCTAGTTACTGGTTTTAAACACAAGATACTGTTCTACTGTGTAACTTGCTTTGAGATAGGAGATGAAGGCCATTTAAAATGCTGTCTTCTTGCTTTAGAAAGTATTTTATAACACTCAATTCTTGCTTTTTGTTTTGCTTTACTACATACTATATTAACNTGGTTACAACCATCCAGAAGCTGTGAGATAAGCAAAGCTTTAATTGCTTAGAGTATATAAATAATTGAATAATTTTTAAAAATTGCCTTCCAATTATTTTTAATACACCAGAGATTATAGTGTTTTGGCGCTTTTTTTTTTTTTTTTTAACAAGTATTAATATAGACTGGGAATGNAGTGAAATTCCAAAAATGCCAACATTCTATGGTAATGGATATGTCAGATAACATTTTCTCTTCTAAAGTCAATACTCAATTTTTTGAAACTCTGATTATGGAAAACTAAGTAAATTTAGTATAATTCTTTCAACTCTAGTTACTGGTTTTAAACACAAGATACTGTTCTACTGTGTAACTTGCTTTGAGATAGGAGATGAAGGCCATTTAAAATGCTGTCTTCTTGCTTTAGAAAGTATTTTATAACACTCAATTCTTGCTTTTTGTTTTGCTTTACTACATACTATATTAACCAGTTACAGCATTAAGAGCAAATTCTGTGTAAATACACTCTTATTTTTACTTTTCTTTATGTTGAAGGCAGATGGAGGCCACTGAAGACACTGGAACCCTCAGGTAGCCCTGGAAGTTGCTGAAGAGGAGAGTGCTTTGATTCTATTTCATATTTATTAATAGACCTGAGAACTGCAATAGCTTGTCATGAATTTTATAAGTATGTGACATGAACACTGTAACACAAGCATGAGAGAAAGGGCAAAATATATGAACAGCTGGTTGAACTTAAGTTCACTTTGGAAATGACTGAGAAGATGGTACTTTTTAGGCCAAATTCTCAAGTACCTTCTCTTCACTATGCTGGTTAAATAATCCTTAGAATTGCAGAAGTACGGCTAAAGATTGAGAATGAGTAATTGATGTTCTTGATGTTAGGTGAAGACAACAATTGAAAGGTTTGTGCTTTGGAACCAATTGAATGATATAGCTAGCTGCCACTGTCTGATGTTTGAAGCCATGCATGGAGAAATACAGAAGAGACGTTTATACAAATAAATAATTTTTTGCTGAAAATATAACTGAAATTGCAACCTAATATTAGCATTGTTGTGACAGTGCTTACAAAACAGTGTAGTAATCGAATAATGAGTCTTGATACATGGTAATTATTTCCACAGAATTTATTGCTGTTGTTCACCTCAAAGAGCACCCTGTATATTTCTTGGGTTCTCTGGATGTGTTTCTTAGAAATTTAAGCTCTAACCAGAGTCTCAGGTTTGCATTTTTGCCTTTTTAACCAAGATTAAATCTGTCTGGTGTTGGAGCAGAAGCCGTGCCAGCAACATAACACAATGCAAGGCCTATAAGAAAAGCTGAACTGGGACAGCTCCAGTGGTTTTCATTGTATTTACCTTTTCAGACTGCCTTTACAGTTGTTTTTTTCATAGAGGAACATGTCTATAAGTTCCCAGCTTCAGTAAGAGCAACCTGCCACTAAAAAAAAGGTTCCTATGTGAGAATTAATAACATGCACTGTAACATATTGAAGTTGAATTTAGTTCAAGCAGATGTATTCAGTGAGAGAGATCTGCTCACAGGGTTGTTAGTACATAAAAGAATTTCCCAAGTCTTATTTCCTAATTTCTAAGAATTAAGTGATGCTCATTCAGGAAACCTTACCAAATCAATAGTTGACACAGTTTTGTGCTGTATTTGTACTTTCATGTGCATGGATAGGAGAGAAGAGGAAACTGGAAAGTAGCTTGATATACTTATTTTGAGCAGTGAAGTAATTCTGTGACCTATTGTAATTTCTTTATTAACAATGACCCATAAAATATAGTTCTGCTGTCATTAAAATTTTGAGACAGCCTTGGTCATTCACTAATGACCAAATGTTTAAACTAAAAGGATCAAAAAATATTCCAAATATTCATAGATATGTACATACAATAATTAGTGGGAAGATGACCTCAAAATTTTTGAGTGTAGGAATGATTTTAAGAAGGTCATAAAATGGATAAACACAATAGTAGAATGTCAATCCACCAACCATTTTATTTGTTTCTGTACTAATTTGTGAAGGGAAACAAACAGGAAGAACTGAAATCTTAATTAATGATCACAACAGTGTCTCAACTGGCATATGAGACACTCAGTGGGATAATTCACATTATTAGAATATTAGTGCATATAATTTTCTCCACAAACATCTGCAAGGCAGGGAAAATGAGAGAATGTATTGCATTGCATGGCAAATAAGTTCATAAAGAGATGATACGCATGTTCTGGGTAAGGATAAAATGGTCAAATCAGCAGTGAATTGCCAGATAAGCCTTGTCTCTTGGGAGGGGAAAAGACCTTTTGTTAAGGAAAAAGAAGACTAAGCTTTCCATGGTACAGAGTATGATAGTTAAAACATGTTTTAGAAAATAGATAAAAGTCATGTAATTCATAGCGCATTTTTATACATAAAATGGGGAGGAAGAAAAGAAAAGCTAATTTGAAATATATATATAATTCTAAATATTGTAAAAAAAAGGGCAGAAAATATTAAAGTGCCAAAAATCCCAAGAATTACTATAAAAAGAGGCAGTCTACAGTTCTCCATGACTAAGAAACTGAGTTGTTAAGCAACACCAACAGTAATAAAAATGCATCAGGCCTTATGGGTGCAACATTTGGAGAACAAAATATTCAAAGCATTTTTCGAAGCTCCTTCAAATTAACACTCAGAATTCAAAAAAAACCTTCTCTTTCTCTTTTCTGAGTATCCAGTTTTTTATTTAATCAAGTTCAGTTTTCAGTTTCCTTCCCTTGAATCCTTTCCCTTGGGATTCCTACCCCTTGGGGAGGGGTATAGATCTAGGGAGCAGGTATTAACTTCCTCATACAGGGGCTTGTAGAAATAGTTTTTACTAATACTGTGTTTGCTGAAGGTGCTAAAAGCCTCACAAGGGCTCAAGGGAAGGGTGGAAAAAATTTTGGAGGAGGTAAGCCCTAACAGTGGTTATGTATTTTAAAAGATACCTCTGGCTCAGGAAATCCTTGTACTGATTGGAGCCTGGAAGGTAATTATAAAGTGCTACCACATATGAATCCCTGTTCTTTCTGCTTCTATCACAGAGACTTACAGACACTGCTGAATATACTGCCCTGGTTTGGAGGGTTCCTTGGTGCAACCTACCATTCCTGTGAGCCCAGAGGCCTGGGAGCCCTAGCTGGTGGATAGTCTTGCTGTTGCAGAGCAAGTGGAACCAGCAGCTCTGCTGTCTTCTAGCAGATCCAGTGCATCAAATGGTCACAGAGCTGGGAAGCTCTGCTTGATTTCTACAGCAAGGCAAAAGAAATTGGATAATCCTAAAGGAAGTAGAGCCCTGCCTGCAAAGGGCAGTGTAAGTTCTTTCCTTTATCTGCTTGTATGAAACTCATCAGGCCACCTTTTTTAAAAAATAGTATAAAACATGTCTCTTGTATACTGTATTTGAAGGAGGTAATAATTTAGTCTTAATTCCATCAAAGATGGGCTTTTTATCCCCATTCAATGTTTTCAGTTCAAAAATTCAGCTTTTCAATAAAAAGGTAAATAATGACAATTTTAGAGACTACTCTTTGTACAGCAGGTTGTTAACAATTGGAATGGAAACACTTGGAAAATGTTCGATATTGTGGAACAGGTATCAACAACATTAATTTACGTCCAAAAATTTGGATTTAATGTGTTCTCACCCTTCAGATTTTATCTTATGGTGTTACTAATCTTTGTACTTAATAATGTGACACTTTAAGAACTTAACTTTAAATCCATGTTACAAATTGAAGAGTGGACCTTGTATATTCATTATTGTCACCCCTTTTCCTGTTGTGTTCTGCTACTTCAACACAGCAAAGCACCAGTTGCCTAAACACTGACTTTCTTATCACTGATAATCCACCAGTGATCCAGAAAGAAAGGGAATAGAGGACACCATGTTTACTACAAGAAATCACAAAGTATTAATTTAATTATTTTAATTTAATTACAAGTTTTAATATCATAATTAAAATCTCAGGTCTATTTTGTGTATGTGTGTGGTCCCATGCATAATGTAAGACTAATATGTTGTGCTGTTCCTGTGAATATAGTGTCAGAACAAACTGGAATGGTAAAGTATGTCCTTTAAGCTTTGTGTAATATATTATTTCTAGCTGTAGCAAATATCCCAATTGCATAGAACAATCCAGTTTTCCCTCTTATTAATTTGTGGATTAATTTGGTTTTTGATTAGTTGCTGAGAAGCTGCACAGACACTCTGCCTCTCTGTTGCTCAGTCTTACAGTCTCACAGGTGTCTCTCAGTCTCTCCTTGCCAGGATGTAGTCCTTCTAGTGGCCTAGAAGGATATCCAGATGATGTTCTGAGGTGTTGTGGTTGAAGAGTGTCATTGACTATTTGTCAGGAAGGTAGCAAGGGGAATTGGCCATTGGCAATTTCTTGTAGCAGCTTCTATTTAAAGGAAACAGGCAGGCAAAGACAGTGCAAAGAAAAGGCCATCAGATGAAAAGCACTGTGGAGAATCATGCAGCTCAGGTTTACAATATGGTGCTAGAGATAACACTCAGAAATATGCAATAGCTGTTTATTTGGCCTCTATGGAGTTCATACACTGTGTCTGATTGCTTTTTGTTTATTTCTTCAACACAGGTCTAGTGATGGTGGCAAGGATCATTCACAGCCCAGAGCTCTCTCATCATGGCTGTAGGGTCAGCTCTAGCTCAGAAAGGTATGTGGGCAGGCAAAGGCAAGGCACAGAAGCAAGGTCAGTGGGATGGCCTGAAGAAGCTCCTGAATGGAGCAGGATCAGGTCTGTCCCCACATGACTCTTACGGTTCTTTCTTGAATAGCTCTTCCTTCAGAGTAGTGTGAGTTTGGATTAGTGCCATATCAGAGAGCTGTCTTTGAGCGCAGGTCACTGTACTCCTGGAAGGCAAGAGTGTAAATTTAGGCCCTTAGAGTAAATAGAAATAGTGTAGTATGCCAGACAGAATGGAAAAAAGATTGATACATATATATTTAGAGAAAAAAATCAATTATCTAAAGGCCTGTAATTGCAGGGGGAAAAAAAGATAATTTCTTTGTGAAGTATTATGATTCAAAATAACTGAACTTCTTTTTGAGATAGTGTTAATTCATGCAAGTCAACATATTGTAATCTATTTATTTAATTCTCCTATGTGAAATCAACTGACGGAAAAAAGAGAATGATTAAGATTTTAACTGTCCTTTTAGAAATGTTTAAATAGTAATATGTTTTTCAGTCAGAAACAAGTATAATTCCCCTTGAATGTGAAAATTTAAATTACACTTATTAATGTATTATTGTACCACTTTGCTTAAACCAGTTGCTAATATGCTGTAAGTTTGGTAGGTCTCACCAAAGCTGGTTTGGTTTGATTTTCTGAATCATATCTCACCATAGCTCTTTGTTTTGATAAATTATTTTTCAAGGAATGCAGTTACATGCAGCATACCATTTTCAATTTGAAATATTTGTTACAAAAAGAAAACTCTGATTATGTTAATGACCCATTTTGATGTTTAGAATCTTTCTTTTTCCTGCTCCTGGGTTTATTCTAGGTATTTCTCCTATGATGGATGATGAAAGAAAATTCCAATCTATTTAGCCTTCATAAAGATAATCCTTTAACTCCAGAATTCAGGCTACTAGTCTTACACACAGTATGAAATAGGGTATGGACAAGCCACTTCTGTGAAATGCCTTCATTTCTGAAGGCTATGTCTTACTGGCTTCTTACTGACTATTTTAGGTTCATTTAATGACAATGCTGAGACAAAATGTAGCTTGATATTTCAGTTCTGTGCAGTGACTGTTACTATCTTAATCATCTGTAGAGAGAATTTATTTTTTGAGATTATTTGTCAAGAGAATGTATTTATTGCAATACAAGTATTCATCTAAGTAGTAAATTTATAGGTACACACAAAAATGTTCCAAGGATGTATTGTGTCTACATTTTCAAAGTAATTGCCAATATGTAATTTAAACTACAATTTTCATTTAGTATTAAGAGACAGTGTGAGGGGAATTATGTATTTGTCCTTTTAGTATGTTTTAGTCCTCTGTGTCTCCCCATCAATCAACAGTCCTTCAGAGTATGTACTGCTTATAAGAATTTTCTTTCATCCTCCCTTTCCATCCCTTTGCCATTTCACTTTCTCCAGCCTATTGTTTTTGTAATATTAATTCTCATATTCAAAGTAATTAATTTATCTCCTAATAAATAGTTTATTTTATTTTTCCGTATTCTTTTTCTTATTATGTTCATTTATACTTCCAAACTCTCAGTTTTACAACTCTGTCTTCTTGTGTCTGCTTCATCATCTAATTTCTCTCCACAAAGATGTGTGGGAGGGAGACTAAGGGGAAGGGATTGCATGCTTGAAATTCTCTCTCCCTTTTGTTAAATCACATCTTGAGGCTTCTTGTATGATGCTTGCAAATATTTCTTTACATAATTAATTGCCTTAAATGTCATATGCATTACTTAAAAAGGCAGCACTTTAAAAATGTTATTGCTCACATCATTTATGGATCAGTTTAAAATCAAGCAGAGATGATGCTTTGCGGTTGGGTTGCATTTTTATTCTGTCCAATTCTTAATTTAGTACACTTCTTCTATCTTATTCTCCAAATAACATCTTCAGAAAAAATATAATTTGATATAATTATAAAATAATAATTTTATAGTAAATTTTCATTATAATTTACTCATAATTTTAATTCATTTAAGGGTATTTTTATATACATCTCATGAGAACAAGGGTCCTTATATAGCCATATAAAGCAGCTTTGCACTTTGACAGATGAAATCATAGTTACAAATATAAACTCTGTGTGATCTTTTGACTCTTACTGATGAGCAGCATCCAAGATGACAGAAATTAATGTATAATTATTTCCCAAACCTTTAAAGTAATTTAAGAATGATTACAAGGAATAAAATCTGCCTCTGTGTTACTGGAACAGTGGGCTCTGTGATTCTCCATTAACATTAATTTATTATTGAAGCACTTTGAGGCTTTTCTTGTAACTTTGCCAAAAACTAAACATTAGGGTTGATGGCTTCCATGTCATGCACCTGCCTTAAAGTTTAACTATTTTATAAAAATGTAACCCTACATGGGTCATCTTTGGAAGGCCAGGTTTCAAATATCTTATTTTACTTAGTGAAGGAAAAATATCTGAATCTGTCTTTATTATTTCATATTTTATATGCAAAATGTATTTTATTCTCACTAGATGATTTCCTATTGTTCTATGCAGCATAATTTTCACATCTGTTGATTTGAAGTGAGGATTTTGAACTTAACAGTGCAATGATTTCTGTGAATAAAAGCCTTTTGGCTTGTGTGGAATCTGCTCAAATGAGTCTAAGCCTTAAAATTCTATGTTCTTCGCCTAGAAGCTACAAGATTTGAGGTGTTCTCTAACTTCCAGGGAGTGACTGCCCTTAGTTCTCTTGCAGCTACCACTGCAGACAAGAAAATGCTCTGTTACCACTGAGGAGCTGGACAGGAGTTCAAATGGTGGAAATCGAGGCAACAGAAAAATCAAACACCTCTAATGACTTTAGGTTAGAGAAAAAGAACGAGGTGCCACTAGGTGGTGGCTTTGGAAGCCTGGAGTAACAAAAGCTGGGTCAGAAGGGGATAAAATTTGGTGAAAGAAAAATAGAAAGGATAATGGGAAAATGGAGGGGGTAAAAAAGGAAAATGGGACAGAAGAGTGGAAACTAGAGAGTTTGATGGAGGGAGAAATTATGTCTGTCATTTGGATACTCTGTTTAGCATATTTAATGTATATTTGTATATGTGATGGTGTAATTTTCAGTGTTCTTGTCTCTTCCAAACAGTCAGATAGATGTATATATGGATTTGAGGTTGAAGTTTTTACCAAACTTAGATTTTGCTTCTCCAAGAACATAACAAAACTTCTGTGAGATCTTACTGACCCTGTAATCTATTAATTCCAGGAGGTCAGAGAAAAACTGCTCCAGGGATATGCTCTATGAAATAAAGATTTAAATATAGAATGCATAAGCAATATTTTAACAATGTAAAATACAGACACATACATAGAGGTTACTACTTTTGAAGTGTTTAAACAATACATGGTACTTTACGTGTAAATTAGAAGTGCTGCTACATAATTTTAAGATGTATAGAATATTTCGTGCCTTATTATTCCTTCCCCATGCATACATTTTCTGCTTCCACATATTTAGACACACTAAATTTCTTAGAGTGTTGGAAATTAAAACTGACAGAAGCAGTTTTCTTGCAAAGTGCAATGTTACATCCATGTGAATCCCACATGAGAAACTGTAGATGGTGGTGTGTAGGTGGATACATAACAGTGAGATTATGGTTAAAATAGATTTAATTGTCCAGCTGAGATGGGCACTTTGGGAAGGTGGTGAAAATTCATGAGTCCTCTGCTGTTCTCCTGAGTGGTGCAGGCTGCATCATGCTGACCAAACTGGCATGTCTGAGCTGTCTGCACAGTAGTCAGCCTATTTTTATTCTACAGGTACAAGTCTCATTTGTCAGACAAATGAGATTGTTGTTTTCTCTCCCTCTAGTCTGATTCTAATGAAAATTAAGCCTTATGGGTTTTTGAAGTATTTTTACTTTGAGAATATTGCCTAATGAAAGTTCAGATAAAGTCAGAAACTCCACCCTTTGCTGGTACTATGTTTATGCCCAAGTATAATTAGGATGGAGTTTGTGAGGCAGAAGTAAAAGAAATATTCTCACTTGAAACAGGATGTTCTGCCTTGCCTTCATTATGACTCTCACAGGATCATAATGTTTGTCCCAAATGTTTAATATGAGCATCCATTTCCTTAATCAGCCAGAGGTGTTGCCTGTGTTAAGGCAGGAAACAAAGTAGCTGCAATCTAGGAACTAGCAGAGCAGAGTGTTGTGTGTCTTTTTAATTGAAGGGGAACTGCACAAAATCTTTCATGTGAATGAATACTGATGAACATCTAAAATAATTTGAGGGCAGTCTTAAAATCCACCATGTGAATTCTTTCCTGTCTCCTTAGAAGATGTGAGGAAGGATGAAGAGGGCTACAAAATCTCTGTTATTGAAATAATTCCAAATACTGTTTGACATGGTGATTTTATCTACAGGACAGAAAAAGCATGGAAAATATCCCTCTCTTCAGTAAAAGCTTTAACAGTTGGTAACCCTTTGAGCCCAAGGCAAGATGATCAGGTGATAGAATAGCTTATTTTCAGCTTCCTTTCAAACAGCAGCTTCAATTGACCTGAGACCTAAAAACTGCCTTACTCCACAGTGTAATTGATTAGCCTTGAGTTTTTCCAGAGATCTTGTTTTCAAATCTGCTATTGCTTTCCTCTACTTGAAAACAAATGCTTATTGGACAGGAAAAAAAACAAAACAAAACNAATTGAATCATGAATTAATAAGATTGACTAAATGGCTAAACAGAGTTACAGCTTGGACTCAAAACAGCAAGATAACCACTTGCAATAGACACCTAGACTTGTGTTTATCTCATTGGTTCCTTGGTCTCAAAAGAGAAATTCTGTTTCTGATGAGTGCAAAAGGTTGTCTAAGCACATATAAATAAAAACAAATCAATACATAAAATTACATGATGCAAGAAGCAGTAATTCTGGTCAGCCAAGCAACACATTGGCAGCTATGATTATTTCTTTTCATATTTACTGTGCTCATACACTATTCATGTTCTCAGACTGACATGGAAGAAGCAATTTGGGCTAGACTACCTTAGTTCTCATAGGCTTTTGATGTCACAGGCATCAGCCTAGTGAGACATTACACAGTCTGTGTTGCTAGGCTGACTTCTTCACTTGAGGAACTGCATTAGAACTAGAAAATTCCCTAAAGCTGTCTTTATGGACACAGTTTTAGATATCTGTTTATATAAAAATAAAACTCTTTCCAAATAAGGGATCTTCACAGGTTTCTTTCATATTATTGTCATTCCCATAACCTTGAGCTGAAGACACTTTTTTTCAACTTTAAATCTGTATCATTTACTGCTATCATACAAATTAACATATGTAAATGCAAATCAAGCCTCTAGAAATGTTGTCAATGATATTGCCAGTGTGAGTGGCATTGTGTCAGGGTCTTGAGCATGCTACTGTATCTTAACCATCTTGACCAGCTCCAACTGGGGCATCCATCTATGCATCCTGTCGAAGGTTCATTTATTTTCTGGGCTTGGAGATATTTTATGAAGTATGTTAGATCTGGCTCAGCTTGCTGACTGACTTTCCTGAATAAATCATACATTACATTGTAGGCTGCTTTGTCTTTAGTAATGTTTTTGATCATCTTAATCTATTAGTTCCTGAGTTCCCTGAATAGATACTCAATTTCAGCCTATTTGGATATACTGATAGTGACCTTGACCTATAGTGACCCAATATGGGATTAGTGACCTTGTTCATGAGGGCTCTCTCTGTTCTATGGCAGATCTTCGTTTCTGGCTTATTATTGCTGGAGGAGCATGCACAGTCCTGCTTCTCCTTGATGCACAGAACAAAATGTCAATTGTCCAAGTGTTTCTATATATTTAGGCACAGGTGGATATTATGAAGATGGAACATTATGAGGACATGAAGGGCACTAAACCCTACCACCATAATTATGTAAAAGTTTACATTTATCAGACAGCCCAGCTACCTTCTGTTTGTGAATGTATTAGAACTCTGTCTCCTTTAAAGCTTTGTTGATGTATGTGCTTTAAAAATACATGTTTTGAAATCATGAGCTGTTGCTCTCATAGTACGTAAAAAGTATGCAGTCATATTGCAAAAAGAATTATTTAAAGAAAGAGACAGAGAATGACAGCATCCTTGTAAAACTGTCAGAAAGTTGAGCATAATTGTTCCATTGTTTTGACTCTTTCATTTCATCCTCACCAAAAGAGATTTACACTGATATAAAGGGCAAACCACTCCAGATTATTGCTGCTATGGATTGCTGGAGTATATTGCAGTACCATAACCACTATAGATTTTATAGCAAAATTACTGGCCTCGCTATGTTGAATTTCAAAAAACAAAAACAAAACAAAAAAAACCCCAAAAAAACCTCAAAAAAACAAACAAAAAAAATCTAAAAATCTCTGAGTCAAACTCTCATGTCTTATCTGTGTTAAAAATAAATAATAAGAAATTATCCACAAAAAATTTCGATGCTACATAGGAAAGAGATCCATATATATTTCTTAGTCCTTCCTCTTCCTTCAAAGGAAAGCATTAGTCAAGTGAGGAAAATTTGGTGCTGCACTTTGACAAAAAGAGAAAGTATTGTGCTGTATACAATGGGAGGAATGCATTTCTGGCTGATTAAAAGCCTAAAATTTCCTTTTCCTGGGAAGGGAGAAACACAAACTTAGAAGTAAAAGATGACAAAAATTATTGTCCTCATCTGTTTTTTCTTTTTCTAATTGGTTCAACATTGGCAGCTTATTTAAGGTATTAGTTGTATAAAAGTGCTCTTTAAGACAAGTCAAGTGTTCAGTAGAAAATCTAAAGAAAGTATCCAATCACATGCTTAATATTGGTTGTATTAGATGTTTTATCTAG
This sequence comes from Regulus satrapa, assembly GCA_013396955.1. NCBI lineage: Eukaryota > Metazoa > Chordata > Aves > Passeriformes > Regulidae > Regulus > Regulus satrapa. The sequence goes on from VWZN01013664.1 coordinate 36,591, forward strand.
TTTGATAATCACTGTTATGGTTTTCTACATTAATTACTCATATGACATTAATCGTTGGTAGATCATTGATAATATCCACAAGTAAAAAATCATGAGACAAAATGCTGCTACCTTATTCAAACTGAATTTATTAAAGTAAGTGTTCATAATACAAAGACAAGGGAAAGGAAACAAAAGCTTTTAGAAAACTCTTTTAATCCAAAGCAGAGGATGTCAGATGATTTATGTCATGATAAAGCCATAGGAATGAATGAATGAATATTTGATAGAATACCTGAAAGAAGTCAATTATTGTCCCTACATATGACAGAAGGTACCCTACCCTTGGGAAAACAGAAAATGAAAGAATGATAACAAAAGCAGGGTATTTCATATCATATCAATGAAACTCATGTTATGTAACCTAAAATTTTAAACCCAAACTTTTAAAAAGTAAAATAAAACCACATTTTTTTTTTACTTGATAAGTATATAAAAATGCTGTTTATATTTTCAAATGGCAAACTTCTTCAGATTCTCCATCTCTATTGCATCTTTGTGATGTGTTTGTAATGCTGCTTGAACTTCTATTACAGCTAGAATACAAAGGGCACAGGGAGAACCTTTTGTGTTGTAGGTTATCTTAGATTTTATGATATTCCAGTCTTTTCTCTGAAATAGAGAAGGAAATTCTTGAAATAGAAGGACAATCTATTTTTTTTTCTTTTCCACATCAATATTTTTCTGCAGATATTAAGTTTGCTACGTGAAGGATGGTACCTTTGTGTGAAGGTCTCTATTGATAGATGGAAAATCAAAGTGCAGTTTCTTTTCAGGGAGAAATGACTGTATTTCAGACTAAAATTCAGAGGAAATAGATCTGCAAGAAAAAATCTAGGTGCAGGTTATAAGCTTCCTTGGGGAGCTCTGATTCCTTCCTACAATGTGTAAAATTATTCTTTAAGAATCTGTGAATCTTTCAGATAACTTCAGATTTCTAAATGTTTGGCTAGACCTGAGATTCAGGGATGAATTATGAGATGTGGTAGATGTAATTTTCCTACTCCTTAACATTGTTTTATTCCCACCATTTGATTCAAATTTTTAGGGTTTTATTGCTACCAACTTGTCTTGCAATAGCAGTAATTGCATAGTTAAGGGAAGAAGGAAGAGTAATTATTACATAAGGCAACACCTTTTTATTGCTGTATCCAAAATTCCTCTTACTATCTCTGCTTACTGAAAATCAGTTGCAGGGTTTTCTCCCAAACTGACCTTTTAAATCTGAAATGGCAGTATTAATTTCTCCTGAAATCATCAGGAACTATTTAAAATTCAATTTATATATTCCTGGATTTATATTAATTCTATTTATGCATTCCTGTTTTCATACTGATAAGAATATTTCAGCAAAGTTGTACTGGAACTTCCTTTCTTGGAATGATACATAAAAATAGCTATCATGTTTCTGCCAAGGGCATAGGGGACTGGAAACTTTTTATAATGCAATATTGGTTAATGATAAGGTACTTAAATTTCCTAGGTAAAGCAAGCTAAGTTATTTCAAGAGTATTGACTCTTAAAAATGGGAAATCAACATAACTAAAAAAAATTATATACCCTCTTAGTCTACCACAGCTAGACTCATGTATTTATTTAGAATTAGAATGCATGTTCTACTGTTCTACTATATTTACTTGAGCTTAAATCAGTAAAGCTTTCTTTGTGTGGAGGAGTACATTTAGACTACAAACTATGACTTAATCATCTTTTATAGTAATAGTCAGTTTAGAAATGAAAAAAAACATGGCAGAGGGGACTAATTTTATATTTTTTTAATGAAAACCCAGGTTAAGATAGTGAACTTCTGGTATTCAGAATAGTTTTTAAAATTCTTCAGTAGGCCATGTCACTGTGAGAACTGAATCCAGACAGCAATTCAGTTAGGAATGACCCTAAACTATTTTTAAAATATAACATTACATTTAATTATGTGGTGTGGTCAAATCTATGTTCAAAATATTTGGCTTATGCACACTTCATGTGCATGAGTCTCCCTGTGATTGCAAAACTATGTTGAGGCATTGACAGCACATCCTGAGCTCTAGGCTGCTATGGCAACAGTGGTAGCATATAGGAATCAGCTAATTTTAGACTAGCTTGGGTAAATTTACAAATATTGTAGTTATCCTTTTGCCTACAGTAAAAACATAACCTTAGTTCAGTTGAGCATTTTAAAATATGAAGTAAATCCTGAACACCCAAAAGTGATATTTATATCTGTATGATATGTTACTGAATGTTTGAGCAAATTCAGTCTTCTTTTCCCCCTTTTTGCTGTATATTCTAAGATATATTGCAGTAATCAAATGCAAGGAATTAAAAAAAACCAAAACAAAACAGACAACTACCTTCATGACCAGAATACTTGTCTGAGGAAAAACCAATCTGATTGAGATTTCTTTCTGTATTTAGTAGATTGAAAATCCAGTAATCTCTTTGACAAGGTGTTAATGTCCATGCTTGTCCCCTGGGAATCAATGAAATTTTTCAAGTAGGTATAATATTCATAGGCAATAGTTATGACATGAAGATGGGAATGGAGCATCTAATTTTTACATGAGTGGAGAATAATATAGTGCAGGGATGGAGGTCACCTTGAATTACAACTGATACATGTTGCAGACTTCTCTGGTCTGGGCAGAATGACAAAATACCTTGTGCAGGTAGACCTACAGATAATTTATGGCCTTCAGCAGTCTGCTTTCACTTTCTCTGTATTACTGATGGCATGTCAAAATTAGCATTTGGTTAAAGACTAATATCAGTAAACTATTATAGCAAGAATGGATTTTGTCAGGACATCTGAAGAAATGAATTAGAGAATTGAGCTGAAAACTATCAGTCGCAGTAGGTTCTGGAACAGTATCAGATACTCTGACACAAGCAAGAAAAATGTTGTACTGATTTTAATTTTTTTAAAACTATAGACTGATTTAACAAAATGCGCTTGCAAATCTGCGTGCTGGTTTCAGATAGAACCCATTCTACATAAGTAATAGACCAATCAGAAAAGTCTACGCCTCTGAGAGATACACATTTTAAAAGGAAAAGCCTGGAAAAAGAAGTTTCTCTTTTCCTTTCGGCTGAAGCCGAGGTATCATCGAGCCCGGCCTTGCCCGGGTAGGGCCAGGCCTGGGCCGGCCCGCGTGACCAAAAGGGCTTGGGGCTGCCATGGCCAGGCCCAGGCTCCGGGGCCCCTGCATGGCTGGGAGGGCCCACACTGGCCCAGCTGAATTCTGTTTTTCTTTGCATTCCTGAGAAGACCTAGGACTAAAAATGCTACTGCTATTGGACATTACTGAGCAGGGGGAAGGAATGGATTACAGCCACCACATGCTAGCTGTTCCCCCCCAGCTTGGCTCCCATGAAGGATTATAAGCAGAGACTTCGTATCAGCCCAGTAATATGGGCAAATACTGGCAGCAGCTTACAAACTAAAGATGACTTAAGCCCAGCCTAGCGACTGTATTCTTTCAATACTTTAGCCTAGCCTTCAACCTGGATTCCAATGTTCTACTGTTTTGTGTTTTAATTCTGTTTTCCTGTGAGAGAATTAACTCTTTAAGACCCAGATTGATATCTGCAGACATAGATCTTCTCCCGAGTAGAAGAGAGCAGGGACTTGAGAAAGGACAATGTAGAGGAACAGCATGGAGACATGAAAGAAAAAGAAGAAGTCCGTGTTTTAGTTGGAGAGTGAGGAGAGTCCCTGGACTGAAATTCTCTTGTAAGCCATGGTGATAGACATTAGTTAGCCTTGTAAATCATTGAAAATCATAGGGGGGGTGGAATAGTTCAATTTGAGACCAGGGCAAAGATTGTAATTACTTTTTGGAGCTATTGGAACAAAGAGAGAGATGAAGTAGTAAAATCCCCATTGGCCTGAGGGAGGGGCTGGAATTCTTGTTGTTCCTAGAGATGAAAATAGGCAGATGAAGTAGAACTTCTTTTTGCATTTGAGCATCCATCCTTAAAATATAATACCCCATGCATTTGATACGGCCCAGAAGCACAGCTTTGGGAGAGCTGTGAGATGGGAAGGTTTTTGCAAGTGCAGATTTTTCCCTGGGCACTTGTAGAGATTGCACCCCAAGAAAGATGAGAAAATAAGTCTTTCTTGGGGATTCTCTATGGTTTTGCTAGTGAGAAGCTCCTCTTCCTGAGTGAATTGAAAGATTGTTTTAAGAGTGAGAAATATTTGAGTTTTGTCCTCTCTACATTATTATGTTGGTGAGAAAGGAAAGAGTGTTAAGGGGGAAGAGAAGTGATTTAAAAGTTTCATTCTGATTTCCATAAACCAGTTTAATTTCTCAATAAAAGTTTTCTTTGCTATTTTGAAATTTTAAGCCTGTTTTGCTCTTTCTCCTAATCCTATCTCACAGCAAGAAATAAGTAAGTGATTCTAACAAGTGCAGAGACATTTTAAATACCACTAAAACCAGAACAATCTGTCTCATCATAAATGTTTGGATGAGCTGTATATGCTACCCCTTTTGGAAGCTGCTTAAGAAACTTTTAGTTTTGCACACACCTAAATTAAGTATGTTTAGTTGGGGTTTTTTTCCTGACTTTGCTACCAATATTAAAGCATGGCTTATTTTAATATGAACTGAAGTTTGCCTTGGTCTCACAACTGAGAATAAAGTGATTCCCTTGCCAAAAAATTAGCTAAATAGTTTCATTTTACACACCTTATTACCATTTCATCTTGGGTTATGCAAGTAACATTACTTTTGAGTAAACTACCTTGTTCACAAAGAGTTGCATGTCTAAAAGGATTTAATCTCTAATACAACACAAACCCAAAATCAGCACTATTTTACTTTCCCTAAGGCAAGAAAAAACCTCACTTGATTTATAAAATGCTTAGATTAAAATATTGCCAATCTATACACATGAATTCTGAATCTGAGGAACATGGTCTGCTGTGATATGCCCTAAATGGTGAGGGTGACAATTGTTGCTAAACAGCATATTTTTATGGCAGAGAATGCAGCAATGTCCCAGTAAGAGCACAAATACTTGAAGATTTTTCTGCATATTGGAAATATGTGAGTTACTCTTCCTTAGAGTGACAGAAATTTTGTTGGTTGGTTCTTTATCCCTTGGGTAAGAGAGTTGTTCCTGTGTGTTGGAATGTGTTTTACAGCCTCTGTGATAGACCTTGACTAAAAACATTTATGATTATAACATTCCTTCAGTTCTGGAGCACTACATCTAGTGCTGCTCTCTTTATGAATTGTCTATTCCTGGTTTACCTGCTGTGACAAGGTGGTAGTGGAAATGGGGAAGTGATATTTTTATGCAAGAAAGAAGGAGAGGAAACTTCCAGAGAGACAGTTTCTGAAATGAACATCATCTTGATGCTCAGAGCATTAAACATAATTTTTTTCTCTCTCTCTTTTTCTCTTTCTTTCTAATGTATTTGTTCTCTTTATCTCACTTCAACAAGCAGTCTTCTTGCAGATTTGAGTGGTGTCCTTATGTATTTGTGATGATTATTTTCCTGCAGCTACCTAAAAAAAATTGGTTTCATCATAGAAACAAATAGTTTTTTGAAAAAGATCATTTGACCCTAGAGCTTATCAGCTTTTATCAGAAGTAGAGTTTACCAAGTTGGATAACAGAATGTTCATTAATGCAATTTTAGGACTACTGTAACTGAAATATATCTCAGAATTTGATGGGATCTTTTAGGAATGGTATTTTCACTATTTGTGCTATTAGCACAGTATTTAATCTGTTTTTCAGAAATGGATATATGTGAAAATATGAAGGAGACAGAAAGCTAGGTGGGTGATTATCACCACCCTATATAATTCTGAAGAGTGCACTGACTACTAAAACAGTAAGTGCCCAACAGACCACTATACTAGAGGAGGAAGTATATTCTTCTCTCAAAACTAGCTCAGAATCTACTGACTTGCTTATGATCCTTTTACTGCTGAATTGAAAAATCTAAGCTAACCTTGTGCCAGTTAGATAACACATTAAGCATATTGGATCAAATCCTGAACTCAATTGTTCAGAAAGCAACATGCAGCAACGGGTTGCATGGACAAACCGAGCTCAGAAAAATTGTTTCATCAGTTAGCAGAAACTACAGTCTGATATTTTCCCTTATGCACAAGATGAGAGGATCCAAATAAGTCATTAGGAAAATAAATATTTTCATCCTTAGAGACATGAGATGGAAATACAACCCAAACAACTTTTACTGATTATGGGGTAGTAAGGTACTACTTTCTGCTAGCCCATAAATTGATATAGTTTTGAAAATAAGTTAGTACAAATAGCTGGTGAGTTTGGAAAATATAAGCAGAAAATTTTAAAAGGTAGTATGGCTGCTAGACTTTGAAAGAAACCACTGAGATGTAAACTTGGCTTCTGTTCAGATTCTTTTCTGTACAAACTTGTTCAAGGTCACTTCTCTATATGCCATCTCCCTAATTTTTAAATTAAGAATAATACCTGCCTGGCTTGGATTATTTATGCTGAAGATAAATTAAAATTCAAAAAGCACTTTTAGAATTTAGTATTGCAACACTGCTAGAAGAAGATAAGGAAATTTTGATAAAGAGGATACTTGTGATGAATAGTAAGAGGAAACAGATGGATAATGGGGTTAAAAGAAATTACAAAATTTTCCTTAGCCCTTGTGGTAGACTGTTTCCCTGAATTTTGTACCTTTTTGTCTGAAACGTAAGTTTCATGAATTATTGTTCCTTCTTTATTCTTCTTTCAGAAAGTTGTTAGCTGTACAACAGAACATGCACACTATATGAAGATTTTAATGAGGTGACTTTTTCATGCTGCCTTAATAAGAAGTCTTATTATGACTTTAAACTAGCTCAAAAATTTTGAACTAATTATAATATGATAAACTGATTATTAATTATAGTAAAAAAGGAGAGTCCATTTTTCTTAAGTAGTCTAAACTGAAAGAAATACTTTCACAGGGGAATTTTCTTTGCAGACATTGTGACAGTTTTCTAATCAAGGAAGGAGGAGACTGACTCCTTAAATATTTTTCCATATACTCTTTCCTGGAACACCAATCAGCCTGCTGTTTGAAATGGCTCATTTTGTTACCACTTATGTAACAGTGTATGTAACATTTTGATTAAAATGTGATTGGTCTGGTGAATTGGCTTTGGAGGCTAAGTGCCCACCAAGCTTCTCTGTCACTCCTCCTTCTCAGTTTACCTGGGGAGAGAAAACAAGATTGGAAAAAACTTGCAGGTTGAGAATAAAGCAGTTTACTGGAGGCAAAGAGAGAGGTTGTGGATGCACAAACTAAGGGTAAAAAAAGAGAAAGGTTTTGTTCTCTACTTCCCATCCATGAGCAGTGTTCAGACACTTCCTGGGAAGCAGGACTTCAGCACGTGGAGAAGTTGCTCCAAAAGACAAGCATTACAAACAACAAATGTCCCCCATTACACGTCTTTTTCTTTTGCTTTTATACCTGAGCTGATGCCATATGCTATGGGATACTCCTCTGGATATTTTGTGTTGGCTGGGCTAGCTGTATCTCTTCCTACAATCTTGCCCACCCCCAGTCCCTTGATGGGGGAATGTTGAGACAGTGCTGATGCTCTCCCAGCTCCTCCCAGAAGTACCCCAAACCTGGGGTGTTATTAACACCTTTCCAGGTGCCAGTGCAAAGCACAGAACTGTGAGAGCTGCAGTGGGAAAGCACACGAGGTATGTCTAGGAATATTTGAATAATAGCACTGCCTGACAGATTATTTTGGCCACCTAGACACTAAACACTGCAGATATAAAACTCAATGAAAAGGCAATAACTGTTCATAAATGCAGTATATTAATAAAATCAACTGTGGTAGTTCTCAGTGAATGTTAGATTCTATTTTATTTTAGAGACAGTTGATCACAATATTGGCATTTTTAAAAATATTATTTCAGTTTCTTAGAAACACTAATTTTATGCTTTTTAGGCTATTGTATTGCATCTATGTATATATAACTTCAAGGAAATAGGGGTTTTGTTTGTTTGTTTGTTTGTTTGTTTGTTTTAAGTAGGACTGAAAAATCCACTCAGCATTTTATCTATGATCTGCTCTGCAGTGTTTTCATTTGCAACAAAATTAATTAAAAAACGGTATTAGTTCTTGGTTTTGAACAGAATCAGTGCTTTGTAATACTACTTCAGCTTGCTTCCTTAATGCATTTTTCCTTATATTTCCATATAATGGACTGTAATGTATATGTAATAATATACTGAAATAAAATGAAAATTTATAATGAAGTCAGAAATATTTTTCAATGGCAAAAATATTGTTAATTAATTTCAAATACCAAGTGATAGCACTTCAATTTAATTTGTAATGTTCATTGACAAAATATTGGATTTTATCATATCTGAAAGTCCTAACTATACTTCACTACCATTTAAACTCATTTCTCTAGCCATAGAATTTCAAATTGAACTTAATACTGGTAATCTTTTAACTGCATTAAAGGTTTGCTACTAGCTCTTTTCTTACAGGATTGCCATCATCACAAATTACACGTACTAAAAATAAACACATGCAAATAGAGGTCACTGACAAATTAAAAAGCCCACCATTAAATTATTAAGGCTTTGAATTAATAGTCAATAGTTACCATCAGCCACACATTTAATTTCTTTTTTGATCCCATGTTCTTTTCTTCCAGTGGAAAATATCTGTATATATCCTGTTTTCAGGAGTGTTCATTTCTAAAGGTTCCATTCCTCAACTGCAAGTTATTTCCTTGTTTCTTTGCTTTAAATTCTTCCTGCCTAAAATTCTTTACAACCTTTTTCTTAGTGCTTAAAAGATATTCTATAATTTCTGATAAATTACTACTTCCCTGCTAAATTTTAGAATAAATCATCCATGGAACTAATAATTTAGTGAAAACTCTCCATATCTAATGTATGTACCAATCAATTGTTTCTAGGCATGCCACCAATTCAAATGTAGCCAAAGTGAATGTTTACAAAGGTGCCAGGTGAATTTTGAACAAGTTTCTTGAGCTCCCCTTAATATTCATGCTTTATAAAGCACTTGCACTTAGGAACTGCTGAGCAACAGCAGTTGTGACACAGAAGGTAGAAGAAAATAGATTCTGTCAAATCAAATAGGAAACAAATTGCAACATCTTACCTTTTTGTATATTGAGTTTAAAAAAAGCCAGAAAAATTGACCTTGTTGATTTTGCGTAGATGAATTGCAAGCATTGTAATTGCCATGCTCTACTCTGCACTTACGTGGCCTCACCTCAGTTACTTTGTGCAGTTTGGAGCACTAAAATTAGAGACAGATATAAAGCTATTAGAAAGCATCTAAAGGAGAGCCAAAAAAGGTGCTGAAGGGCTTTGTGGGGAAGCTTTGTGAGGAGCTTCCATTTGCACTTAAGACTCTTAGTAGTAACTAATTTTCTCTGTTTCATGTGAACAAAAGCATTCCCCTACTTTTCCAGTAAACAGTCTTTCATTAAAGCTTGATTTTTCTGTGAACTTTCATGCAAATCTGTAATTAGTTTCTGAGTTCCAGTCAATTAAATACTGGCCTGAAATAGCTCCTGTCTAGGTCTCATGGTATTTGAGCCTCTGTGGCCTGAGGGTTAGACTGTGCAGGAAGTAAAAAACTACAGAGGAAGCATTAGTTGGTCTCTTTGGATTATATAATCACTTAGTTACTTACCAAAAAGGCAAAAATGTTCACTGAAAGAATGCTTTGCAACAGCTGTATAGTACAGCATGTGCCTTCCTAGTTCACTCACCATAATAGGAATTTAAACCAGTCTGTGATTTTTTAAATTTTGAAAGTGTTTTATAATATTTTGTAAAATACAATTGTTAATACTGCATTGGTTTTATTTTTGCAAATGCAGTGCAAATTATTTTTGAAGCTTACTGTGTTTGCACTTTTTCCTTGCTGGAAGACATAGCATTCATTTTATTCAGTTCCTATCAGTTTAACATTGATGTAATCAATTGTTTTGATTGCCGTGGATTACATGATGCATTTGCGGATGAAAGGAAATATAGTTGAGATTGCCTCAATAACAGAAGGTGTGGACCTTACTCTATTGGAGTATTCTCAAAGAAAGGAGAAAAATATACTGAAGATAGACAAAAAGCTCTCTATTGTACTTTGTGCTGGGAAAAAACCAATATTATGGCCTTAAAATAGGAATTAAATAATTCATGGTTCTTACATTGGCCTAACTCCAGAAATTATAATTTAAAGCCACTGATCTGACCTTTTTGTTTTGTTTTGTTTTCCTTCTTTTTGAATGTCTGTGTTTCAAAGATATTAGTATTATCACACACTAACATTGTGGTCTACTAAAATTCCTATTATTACTGTTATTATGTTTTCTTGTTATTAAAATGTGAACAAGATGCACAGAGCATTTTGCAAATATTTAATGATCTAATCTCTTCCAGGTTAATAGAAACTAGAGACAACTGAACTGAAGAGAGTATCGTCCCTTTGTGAATGATATGGGACAGAAAATCCAGCTTGTGAAAGCTCAGTTTTTATTGAATGACAAATTTCTGCATCCAAAATAATTGTTTGCTGTCCTAGTCAGAGCTAGGGTTTTAAAGTCATGGCAAGGAAGTCGTCTGGACTTTTTTTTTCCTTTTGCATACCCTTTTTTTCAAGGTTTAGGCAAACTGAATTTAATAGTTGTGAATATAAATGAGTTGTTTTAGGATTTAACATTACTGGTGGACACCTTTCAAGTGAAATAGCAGCTTCATTTCACTATACTTTTGTATATGTCTTCATTTATCTTGCCTTTCTTTTTTAAAAACTCTCCTCACCCTGCACAGTGTGGTTCTCTTTCTTCTACATTTTCAAGCTCCTGCTGATGGGCATGGACTGTAACTGATTCCAATCCAAGTGCTAAGGGCCATCTGGTAGGCTTAAAAGACAGGTAAGTCTTGCAGTGTTTAATGGAATGAGAGTGGAATTCCAGAAGTTAATTCTTTAGTAAAAGAGAACCTGATTAAAAATAGTGAGTTTGCTATGGGACATAGAGATGTCTAACTTGGATATGAAGTTCTGGATTTGGATTCTGAAAAATGTGAATGAATTTGTGGACCACCCAGCTTGAGGAGATTTTCTCTAGAAACTGAGTTAACATATTTCATTAATTCACTGATTAAAATTAATATTTGTATGTATTATTTAAATCTCCGCAATATTGCATCACTTTTATTCTTGTTAGTCAATCAATATATACAAGTATTTTTCAGTTTTCATATTCTCAGCTCATGTCAAATGCAAAAATCTCATGAGCTGCCATTCTCATTTTTTAACCTTTTGACAATGTATGAAAATCCTATCAAAATTGTTTTTAAGTTCTCGTATGTATTTTGTGCATTCAAAAGAAGAGTCCGTTATTTTTGAGTTGTCTTTTCATTAGTGAACTAAAATTTCTAGATGAAAGAGCTCAATGTATTGCTATGGAGAATTAAAAATAAAATATTATAACATTTCAACTGTCTTTTACATGCTTCTTTAGTCTTTTACATGCTTCACTGCCTTCAAGCTTGTGTTTTACTTACTTTCTTCTTTAAAATTGTTTGCCTTCTTTCATTTAACTTACTGTGATAAAGTGAATAAATATTCCCATCAGCATACTAATTATTTATGAAAACATCTACTGTAAATAAAAATTAATAATTTTCATCTTAATTTTATTACTGATGGTTTGAAATTTCCTGTACTTCTTATAAATACAGGGCAGTAAGAGAAATGGTCATATGAGTCAAATTCCATAAATTCTTGAAATTGAGTTTTGTGTTGGAAACTCTACTAGGAGTGCCTCTTACAGTCTTACTTCATTATCTTTAAGTCATGTTCAGAGAATAACTATTATCTGTCTTAGGACAGCCTGGCTGGAGGGCTGTGTTATTATTTTGAACTCCATAGTCTTTGCAGTAGGTCAGGGCAAGCAGACTGGAATAGGTTTCTTTAGATTGAAGTAGGGTACTAGTGTCTGAAGAACTGATTAACACACATGCTCCATGTAAACAGGTTACTTATCAAATGATCCCATATATAAGCATGAGGGTTTGCATGCAAGCTTGACTTTGTCCTCATTGTAGTATTGTCCTTATCGTAGTATTCCTTGTATTTTATATTGATGTTGTGGCATTTAGAGAAAGGAAGAAAATGTGTAAATTACAGTCTAACAAAAAAAGAGCTCAGGATCTACTTTCAACCAATGAGGGGCTAGAGGAGAACTAAATTCCAGGTCTTTGGGGTTCAAAGAGGTTACAGAAGCTGAGAAAAGCTGAGAGATGAGCCCAGACTTTTTTTTATGATTGAAATACAAGCTATTTATATTGTTTCAGCAAATGAGAGGCAAAAAATAAAGGTTGAGAGGCTGATTAACCAGCTACAGAATATACTCAGCAAGACATTAATATTAGTAGATACTGAAAATCCTCTTAATACACTTAAATACACTAAAAAAAATGTGGTTTCCATCCTTTAAAATGAAACCTTTCTTTTAATCTCTTTTTCTTTTTTTTTTTTTTTTTATCCATTACACTTGCATGTGCAATACTTGGTATTCAGTTGTGTCAGAATTATCAAACATTTAAATATTGAGTTGATACACCATCTAAAGTGGTCAGCTTAAGAGACCTAAAAATTCAGTTTAACGCTATGCTTCTACTTGAAATCATCTCCTGAAAATTAATTCATGTTGTAATACCTCTGCTATTTTTTATATCTTTGTTTTTTGTGTTTGGTATGCTCGGTTACCCCACATTAATGGGTTAGCCTCAAGATACACTCCCATTCCATTGTCAATCTACCCTGATCCCTGTCCCTTTGCTATAGTCAATTATCCCTTGTGCCAACTGTTCTTTTTGGAAAGTACAATGTCCAATTGGCCCATGTGACCCATTTCCCTTATTGGACCTTGTTTTTGTGAATCCTACCTTTTCTCCTCCCCAGGAAATTCCAGGTTGGTTGATAATTTGTATATCCCCTCCTTAACCTCTCCCCATATTTAAGTTGTGTCCCGCTGTCACCATTTGTCTTTTGCTGCTATCTGAGGAAAAGTAAACATCTTTGCACCCCACAAAAGGCCTCCCTCTCATTCTTATCTCCTTCATGCCCAGACTAACAGTTGAAGTCAGTTGTAGTGCTATCACTCTAGCTTCACTTTGAGTCACCTTGTCCTGGGGTGTTGCCCACTCTTGGTGCAGGATCAGACTGCTAGAGCTAGCTGGACTCTGACCTCTCCATCATCTTTTGATACTGTAATTGAAGATGGATTTCTTATATATTTCATTATAAGAGCACATTCTGGAAAGAAATTGAGGCTGAATGTATAAAACCAAGGAGGGAATTGAAAAAATCTGCAAAGGAACAAGAATGAAAAAAATATTTTGCATGTAATTAGATTACCTGCTTTCTGGGATGGGTAGAAACTTACTCTTAAAAATAAATGCTGCTTTCTGTGGCATCTTTATTCCTATAATTTCTATTTAAATGACTAGCATGAAATAGCTATTTAGTATTTGGTTTCATTTTAGGGATTTAGTTTACTATTAGGGATTTTTTTCCCCAATTATTTAAATGAGATGTTGTTAATGACTAGGTACGTTATTTACTTCTCAGAGTCAATTTAGACAGATCCTTGGTGTCAGGACCCATGTCACTGCTGAGTTATGTGACAATACTATTTCCTCTCTGTTGATTGTCTTTTGGAGCTAATAGAGGACCGTAATGAATTAATTGTTGTCTAGATATCGTTTTGTAGAGTGAAAACCATGGCTTTGTGTACTTTTGCTCTAATCATACACCTTAGCAAAATATTACTGTAATTAAGGTAATATAGTCCATATTTAGTAAATGTCCATTATAGTTGCATTTAATAACTTCAATCACTTTAGTTAGTGGGACTAATTGAGATAATGTTTTGTATCTGCATGAAATTCATGTTCTATAAAAATTTAAGAAATTACTTCCATTCAGGAGGTATACGGTAACACTCTAACATGACTCATTGCAATGGCAAAAAACACAGATTAGCTTCTGCAACCAATTCAATAAACCCTAGAAAATGAGTAGCTGACAGATAAAGACCTTGTCTGTGGAAGATATAAATTTGGGAAAGATAGGGAGCCCTCAGAAATGTGGATGATCCAGGAGCTAGTGTGAAACAGGTGCAGCAGAAACTTACCCTCTACTTTTGCAACTCAGATGGGAGCTATTAATTCAAAACAATATGCTACACTTGAATTCTTTTCCTGTTAACAGTTTTGTCAAACTCAGATAATCCTGTGGGAAGTATCCATTATTTTTCTGTGAGAAGCTTGGTATTGTTCTTACTATGAACAGCAAATTTTCTATTGTGTAAATTGAAATTGGTTTAGCTTTGTCTGGCAGGAAAAAAATAGTTAACATAAGAGTAGCAATAATGGTCAATCTGTGCTAATGGGGGTATTAATGGAATGCTACAATATTTTGCAATTTTAAAAATATAGTGCCTATTTAGAACATGTATGAATGTTCTTTGTATGAAATAAATATTTCTATATAGGTAACCCATGTGACAAAATTCTTTTCACTGATCCACCAAAATGGCAACTTTAAAGTTACTGTGGATTTTGTCAATCCGATTGACTAGAGAAGCAAAAGGAGCTTTAAAATAAAATACTAACTAAATCTCATCAAAAGAAAAATTAGAATTGGACTAAAAAACAGGTAAAATCATGGTTCTACTGTTATCTAAGGGAACCTAGGTTTGATCCATCTAGTCAAGGTTTCATGAAGTTTATAGAGAACTGTTTTGAAGAGCATGGAATTATAACACAGATTTTTTTAATAAAAATCGCTAGGGTAAGTACCAGTTTCTGTATGTGAGACAGGACAACCCTGAATTTTCAGATTGAGTAGGAAATGAAAGGCTGGAGAGCAGAATCACAAGCAGTGACCTGCAGGTCCTGGTCGATTGCAAGCTGAATACGAGTCAGCAGTGGCCTGGCAGCCAAAAGGGCCAGTCCTGGGCTGCATCAGGCACAGCATTACCCGCAGGGCAAAGGAAAGTTTCTTCACACAGAAGTTCTTCACCAAGAGGTAGACTGGGCACTGGAACAGGCTCCCCAGGGGAGTGGCCATGTCAGAGTTTCAGAAGTGTTTTGGCAAGGCTTTCAGGTACACACAGTGATTCTCAAAGTTCTCCTGTACAAGGCCAGGATTTGGACTTGATCTTTGTGGGTCCCTTCCAAGTCAGGATATTTTGTGGTTCTCTTATAGTGTCACTGGATTGTCTTGATTCTGGAAAGAAAATGCAGAGAGATCAAAAATAGTAAAATTCCTTACTACTCTCACAATTCTTGACAACATGGGGCATATTCTAAGAAAAGGAAGAAAGACTTGGACAAAAACTAGAAGTACCCCTTACTGTTATGTTTTAGTCTATAATTTGGTGTGGAACTGAAAAAAATGTTGCATACCATAGTACTTCTTGATTTTTAATAAAGATCTTGGGCTGATTTCAGATAGCTTATTTTCTAGTGTTATCAGGCTACCTAATTTTTTTAACAGTAATCCTTAAAATTCACCCAAAAAATTCAAGACAAATGTAGAATGTAACCAACTTTGTGTCTTTGAAATGTAGGCATTTTCTGTGACTAAGGGCTTTGGAATTCAAGTGTAACTTTTAACTTTATGAGTATTCTTCTCTAATATTGACTTTTTTCCCCTTGGAGGACAGGTGGAGTTGGAAAGGCAATATTGAAGGTCTGAAATATATAATGCTTTTACTGTTTGTTTTCAAAAACTAAATAAATAACCTTTTTTATCCATATTCTGTGAAGTGCTCTGATTATTTAAAATTTCCATCTCAGCTACTGAACACAACAAAGAAGGCTGCCAACAGCACGTTTTACAGAATATGGATCTCAATTTATTTAAAATGCTTTCTAAAATAAATGGGAATGCACTGTACTATAATTTAAGCATTCTTCTGTGCAGTAACTCAGGAAGCTCTTAATAAAAAGAAATCTAAAAAAAAAANGAAACTTTTAAAAAAAAAAAATCTAAAAAAAAAAAAAAAAAAAAAGTAGTTTTACTGATACCTGCAGGAAAATCTAGAATAGTGGTCACTCATTAAATTTATATCAACTTTATGAAGTTTTTGTCATCTTGACACATTTATGGAGCTGCTTAAATTTTGGTGCCTGGGGAATATAATGTACTTGATGTGACCCCATTTATTCAATTGAGATGATGCAAGTAACATTGATGACTTATCATTCAGGAATAAAACAGAGTTCTTTGGTTCTAGAGGAAGGACATATTTGTAGCAAAATAGGTAGAGAAATAGATATGGTCATCTATATCAAGAAGACACTTGGAAAGAGGATGAAGGTGAAACATGCAGGCAGGTACTCTCAAACCAACTCCAGTTGTTCAAGGTTGGTGCAATAGGGACACATGGCACAACAGTGTAAAGGACCTTTCAGTGTCCCAACATAAAACCTAAGAGGACAAGCATATAAACAGGATTTGTTATGCATTTTAAATTTTTGTATTAATGTACTTGATAGAAGCTGTATTTTCTATATGGCTTTGCAAGTGAGTGTACATTAAATTAAGGCTCATATTAAGCCTTGGAAGGCTGACTTGGAACAGAGACTAGACAGAGTAACAGGGTAAAACAGGTATTTATTAAAAGGCTTCAGTGGATACACCTTGGACAGTGGTTTTTCTCTTCAGTGTGTTGTTGTCACTGTCTTGGAATTACCATGATAATTAAGTTGAATCAAATTCAATTTAAATTTAAAAAAAAAAAGTTAAGCTTAATTTATTTTTGTTTGAACTAGATCAAATAATCAAAAACTGTTGTTGGTATCCTCTGGAGTTCAGAGAGATCAAATTTTAAATAATTTTGCCTAGAATAACTAGAAGTTAGGATTCTATTTCAGTGACCAGGAAGATTTCAAGCTATCAGCAAATAAGTCATAATGAAGAAAGTCATTCTGTTGCTAAATATATGAATTTTGTACTTTATTTTTCCCAATCACTGACAAATTTAGAGTAATTTTAAAATAAGTTAATATGTTCATATTCAGAGCTTCATATTCTGAAGAGCAGACAGTATTTTGGGCTAAAATTTTGGGTGAGAAGGGAACAGTTCTAGGTTTTTATATATTTGTTTAAGGACTTGTATGACTAAGACATTTTGTTTAGATTCAATTTAATAGCAATACACATAATTTTATCATTGACAGTTTTTCTTTATTATAGCAAGCTAAATAGCTTTATACATTTGATGTTTTAAAGTGAATCTGTGTTTATTTTCACTGCTTAATCTCTCTTTTTTTTTTTTTTTTGTTGGTGCAAATTCTTCTGGTAAAAAAAAAAAACAACTTCTTTGTTTCACAACCAGAATCCTTGTATTTTTAGTAGGTACTGATTTGCATGCTTGTGCACATATTACTGAAACAGTGGGAACCATTGATTATATAGTTTTAGCTTTACATAAGGAAGTCTCATGGTAAATCTTCCCATGTCTAAACATGGTTCTATATAGTATTTACTGAACTGAATCATTGCCCTGTAGATTTGTAACTTGTGTTTGGAAGTGTCTCATGTCCCCCCTTTTACATGGAATTTTATCTAAAGCTACCAACATCATGGCGATTCTCTGATATTGACATTGTGAAACTACTTACCTTGACAAACTGTTAAAGAAGTTTTACAAGAATATGTGATCTGGCAAGCACTCGTGGCAAAATGGTTCTGTCCAAATGAAAAGTACAGTAAGTATAGACCATTCTTGAATGTTTAAGTTCATTTATTTTTCTAAGTAAAAAAATTCAATGACACATGAAAATATATATGGGAATTAATCAAAGATTTTCTGTGCAGGAGCTGAAGACTCCATATTTTTTTTATCCTTTTCACTTATTTCCATGGTCATTACTATTTTCAATACATAAAAATGCTCACAAATGATGAGAGTTCTGAAAAAACCAAAAAAAAAGTAGTAAACTTTTCAGAGTTAAATATGTATTCACTCTTCCAACTAGCTACATTATTAAATTTCTATATGCAGGACAACGAACTATTAGTGTCTTTCCTGTGTAAAAGACAACCAGCTATGACTAATAGTAAAATAGCCACAAGGTTTTCTCCTGAGAGCAAATTTTTTTTTCTAAGCAGGCAAGAGACAGGCAACAAATCTAGTTTAATCAATAAATCTTCTTGACAGATTATAAATTAGCATGCATACCCTTTCATCGGGTAAATGACTGAATTAATCTCAAAACAAATGTATTCATATTATTACATCAAAGATATATATTGAGTCATCTACTGTATATTATATATGGCACTGAAATATTTTTCATTTATGTAGCTATATTAAAAACTTAGAAAATTACTTGAGAAGAGCAGTAGAAAGTCTTCAGTTTTTATGCTATTTATTAATAGAATATAGCAACATAAATAATTTAGTTTAGGGGTCTTTTTATCCTCTTTGCAGGATTTTGGGGGGGGGCTTCTGGTTGTTTTCCAAAAGGTTGCAAGTTCTCTTAGAATAATTTTTCTATTTAACTTTGGGCTTGGTTTATAATGACAATATCAGAATATTTAAGGAAAATTGAGCAACCTTTGTATTTTTATAACTAAAAATGGAATATAAATCAAAACTAAAATTTTATACATATGCCTCCCTATGTTTAGGAAAAGAAGGAATTTTTTACAAAAACCTGCCTAGTATTTTTTCAGGTTAATCAGATTTTTCAGAATTATGCTGTGTGCCACACTTGTTTCATGTGGATCAATAATAAAGGTAGAGGTGGCACGGTACAATTTAAAATTATTTTGTTCAGATCATAACGTGTTAACATACTACACAGCATGGTAGACAGAGAAGTTACTTCAGAGAAGTATAACTTACTCTAATTTTTAAAAAATACTGTATCCAATATCCCATTTATGATAAGGTATACAGATGTTAATATCAAATACTTTAGAAAATAATGCAAATAATATGATTTTCACTTGCTTAGTCATATCTGAACAGCAAGCTCTCCATGTTTCCAGCTGTTATGAGAACACACTTCCATTCTGAAGAATGGAAGTCTATAATAGACATCCCCAATTGTTGTCCTCTGACATGTTGACATTCTATGAGTTCTCTCCACACACAAATCCACTACAGACTGGAGCTCTGGAAAAGGAGAAAAAATATTGGAAAGAGAACCTCAATGAAAAGAGGAAAAAAGTGACTAGTAATGAAGAATTCTGGCTGTTTCCTGTTCTATCCTCTTCATTCCATGCTTTCTTACATTCATCAAAACATCTATTTTATGACTAAATGAGCTTCATTACAGTCTTATCGCTTTTGTAATAGTTAAGCTGCACGAAAAATCTGTTTCTTAGAAAGAGCATATTTGTTAAAAAAATGCAAACCACTGAAGAAAACGAAACCACTGATATTTTAAGGCATGCATATCACACATAGGAATGAGACAAGCTATATCTGAAACATATTACTGTCTTACCAAAATTTGCCACTGATTGCAATAGTTGAAACTGAAAGCGATTTTTTTTAATCCAGTCTTGCAAGAGGTGTATTTTTTAGCTCAGTATAAGGAAGAAAATTAATTTTAAGCTTATATAGCTTCTATTCATCTACATGAACAGTTTCTCTTCATCTGTTGACTCTGTACCTGAATTAGAAATATTATTGGAGTCTGATTGTATGGGATAACTAGGCTAACATGACAAAAAATCCTTATGAGATATTGAAAAATTACTCTTCTGACCAAAAGAAAACTGGAGACTTTTTCAATGACCTGATCTTTTTACTGCTGTATCAATGAGAGCTTCTAGTTAGAGGATTCATACCAGGTTTCAACTATAAGTAGGTTTATCTATCAGTTAGTTCCATTTTTTTCCAGTCTATGTTCCTGCTATTTATCAAAAGCCAGTCAAGAAGACATGATGAGCCTTCTCACTAAGATAGAAAATGTCTTTCATTACAATTTCCATTATCACTGAAATAGAGAAAAACAATTCTATACTAAAAACTCTGTAAAAATATTTTAACCAAATATAAATTTCAGGAGTTTAAATATTTTATTTGTTCATCCTGTTTGAGAATGTTTTTAAAGCAAATGCTTTGAAATCTTCTTGTGCTGTATAAATGTGCTGTTACATCAGGATACTCTTCATTTCCAGGATATTTTATTTCAGCTATTCATGTATTTTCTCATACACTTTGTTAGTGGGTGGAAATAGGTATTGAGATATTTCAGGGGGGAAATTGTCTTTTCAGGAAAAAGAAAGAAAGTCTCCAATGCATCAGGTTTTACAACACTGTCTCAGTATCGGTGAAAAATACCACAAAAAATAAGTTATTGTAGTGGACTTTTCAACTGCTAATCAGAGGAGTGCCATGAGCATTTTAGGTGAAATAATTCAAGTAAGTGCAGGAAGCATGCTTTTATCACTTGAATATTACAGAAACAAGAAATGATTCTTAAAGACAAAAGGTAAAGACAAAGAACATATTATGCCACTGAGAATACAGATTAGTTGAAGAAAGAAATTTAAAAAAATAAAATTCAAACTGACTTTGTTCACTGTGTTTTAAACAAGTCTCAGTGAGAAAACAATTTTTTAAATGGTAATCTGAAATGGTAATTTATGTGGCATTGAGCCTGTTACTGTCCTGTGTAGCTAACTTCTAGTGGAGGACAAGAGACAACAACTCATAGATTTCTGTGGAATTCAGGACAGTCCAATTGCTCTGCATTTGAAAGTAAATATATGACAACCATACAGAAAATGTATCCATATTTTAAAACTCCTTTCAGCAGCAGAACCATGGTTATATCCATAAAGTAAAACACTTGTCCACAAAACTAAATATGCTGAAAGAATACTGAAAAATGAGACCCAGTATTTGACATTTTAAGCAGGAAAAGAACTGTATTGAATGTGAAATAGAATTGCAAAGGGCATGTGTAATCTTCCTCCCTTTTTGCTTGGTTTTAAGGAAAACAAAAACCAAAACTCTGCATATTTTAGAATAACACTGACCTCACAGTCGATGAAGGAGATAGTATTATATATACAGTATTATCTCAAAATCACTATAGTCCTTTACAGTGGTTCTGGTAAATGGACCACAAAACTAAAGTGTCATGGCTGAGTCTTTTTTTTGCTTCTGCAAAAGAAAGAATGTCTAAAAATGTAGTTTTACTGGATGCCTGATGAAAACAGTAACCAGTGATAAACCTTTGGGCAGTGTTAGTTTTGGATTTCAGCACCTTGATGAGTGTCTTTACAGATTTGTTTTCTATCAAATTCTGGAATTTTTTCATATATAGGCATATAATCTTGTTCTTAAATTGGAGTGATATGATTCAGGAGCAGCTGGATAAATCAGTGTACTCAATATATCAGGTTTAGATCTTGATACGTTTCCCAAGCAAGTAAAAGTAGAACTTCCTTGAAACACAACCAAGATCAAGCATAGCATTTCAGTAGAGAATGAAGTTTAGCCCCAGAAGTGGTTTTTTTTCATTTAGTCCAAATACATTCATACTTTCAGTTGCAGAAACAAATTAATCCATGCAGATAGAAAAAAATCTTTTAAGATATAATTTTTTCAATTAATATCTATAATGTAGTGAACTATAAGGTTTTCTTCATGTGGCATCTGAAATTCAAAGATCATCTTTACCATGCTGCTCAAATGTAGAGATGCACATATGTAATGATCCTGGGAATTCTGTAAACCCTCCCTGAAAATGTGAAGTGCCTTTCCCTTCCCCGCCCCTCCTTGGCCTTGGAATCTTATTGGTTGTTGTTCTGTGACCCCCCGCCCCTCTCCCAAGGTTTGAAATTCCCGGGGAACCCTTTCCTGGCGTCCTTTCCCTCCCGGATTCCAGCCTGGAATAAACATCTACTTATCCCGGAGGGAAAGTGATCCCTTTGGTCTTTTATCTAGGTTCGTGAAGGATTCCCCTTTTTCCTCCCACCCATCATAGCTAGCTGGACAGTTTGGGGGGAGCAAGGCGAGTTACTTCACTCAAACACTTGCATGTCTGAAAATCCAAGTCTAAATTATAACAGACATATTTAATTATAAGCATAGAAAAGAAAAAAAAAAGGGTTGAATATCACAAAGATCCAGGAATAAGAAAGTGGGGTTGAGATTTTTTTTATACTGCTCAATAATTCATGTTCTCACATTGGTATGCAGAAATACTTATTTTGAAGGAACAGTGACCGAAAAAAAACCCCAGCACTTTTTTTTTTGTTGTTTCCTCACGGAAAATAATTACTGCAAACCAAGGCAATTAAGATTATTATAAAGCATAAGTGGAAATTCCTTTTTCCAGGGCATTTTCTATGTCATACTTTTTTTCAGTGAGTTTCAAAATATACATCTGCCTGATAATCAGATATTAAACTGAAGGTTTCTAACTGTTAAAATCCTTGTTTGTCGTGTTTTAATTAATAATTAATTAATATGCTATTCCTGACAGTGAAAAATTGTGGTTTCTTTTTCCAGAAAGAAGTAAGGAGTTGTCAGTTCCTTTAATCCATGTTGGAAGAAGGACAAATTATAGTCTAAATGAATATGAAGCTGTGGCTTTGTTCTGTCTTGCCTACTGAATTAGTCCTCAGGTTACAATTTGTAAGGCAGAACTTAAATGTTAGGTTTTGTGGGTAAGTGCTCACTTTTTGGGTAGAACGCAGCCTAAGTAGCACTCACTTCTTGGGTAGCATGTGGCCTAAAGCTTTCTCCCACTCTACAGTACTAGCAGAACAAACTAGTATTTCTCCAGTTTTGTATTTGCTTTAGGAAAAAGTGCAGACTGTTGGCGATGGCCTGAATACATGAGCTTGATACAAATAGTTCTAACACTGTAGAGGGGCATCTTGCTGTCAAAAAAACCAAAAACCAAACAGACAAAAAACAAAACCAAAAATAATCTAGTCTTTTGGAAAAATAGATTAGATTTCTTTGGAAATGCCAGCCATGCTGCCCACTGGCAGCAATGGGTTCTAAAAGCAAAGCTGGACAAGGGCACGGTGTTAGCCTGAGCTCCGAAGCATGCTTCTTCCAGCCCAGAGTTTGTGCCTAAGATAATCATTACTATGCTATTTTCTCAGCTTTTTTTTTCAGTATTTGCATTGTTCAGTTCTAGGGAGGTATAACCCATGTAAGATTTTAGTGTCCTCAATTTACTGCCTTCAAGATCTTACAGCAAGAAATTCTACAGGTTAATTAAACATGTGACCATGGAGTTATTAAAAAAAACAACAAAACAACCAAAACCTGCCAAATCCAAACCAAACAAACAAGCTAAACTGGAAAAACCTTAATCAAACAACAAAAATTAAACAAATCCCACCACAGTTTTTTTCTATCTGCATTCTTGTTTAATTTCATCTTCCATACTTCTTGGGAAAGGCTGTAATTACTGTTTTCCTCTTGCCTCTCTTTGTTTTTGTTTGGTTTTTTTTTTTTTTTTAGTAATATATAGGTGTTCATCTTCTTGTAAACTGTCTCTTTTCCAAACTGAAGAATTCTAGTTTTAAATCATACGAATTGCTTTTCTCTAGACTTTTCCTGTTTCTCCATAGATTTACTCAGATGAAATCCAGCTGCATACAGTATTTAAGACATCAGTGCATGAGGCATTTCAATGACAGTATAACAATGCATTCCACTTTCTCCTTTTCCTTATTGTTTCTTCAATGAAATTCCTTTTTCTTTTCATTGCTCCTGAGCTTTGAGCAAAAGTAGTGAAAACCACTCCTAAGAAAGCATAGCATTAATTGTTTTGTATGGGAATTTCAGATTTTTTTCCACCCGTGTCACTGCCTTTCTGCACCTATTTCTAACAGCCATTTTATAGTATAATTGTTCAGCCTTTTTTCCTCCCTGAAATTATGCACATTTTTCTCCTTCCTCACTATCCTAAATAACCTTGTATTGTGAATCTTGGTTCTTCACCTTCTCAGACAAATTGTAGCAATACTAAACAAAGCAATGAGTAGAACAAATTCTGGGGTATTTTCTGCTTAAAATTGATCACTCATTTTACTCTTTTTCTTTTTTTCCACTTTGAATTCATCCTTACAGATCCTTCCTTCTTATCTAGGGCTGTAAGATGAAGCTTCTTGAATGTTTTATAAATAGACAAGTGGATTTTTCTTTTCCACATGCTATTTCAGTCAAGAGATATGGATATTCTGTTTTCCTGATGAACCTCACAGAAAACCTGTGTTGAGACCAACAGAGTAGTATTTTCATCTGTGATCATGCTTGATGCCAATTAAAAGTGTACAGAGTAAAACTGCAGATTTAGTTACTCCTAAAATAACATCCTTTATTTCTGAGATATTCACCCATTTCTATTACATGTGGCAGTACAGAGTGTATTTGGTTTCTTGTACTATACTCTTAAAATTTGACTTGGAACTCCAGCCAGGAAGTAACAAGTGTAGCCCATTTGTCCCTAGTCATTATATATAATAAGACATGCCAGAATGCTGACCAAATGATAAATGTTCTACTTAATGTATTACATTTTGTGCTCAAAAGTAAAGAGATGTATTGATAAAATTATTTTGGCAGCATTTGAAGTTGAATTCATTTATTCATTCTGTGCATTCCTTTGTGCATTCTTAAGATTTGCAACTAAAGGATGGACCTAGGTTTTGCCCTCCTTTTGTACTGTACTCTATCCACTGTGTAATGGACTGAATCCAGCATGTGAAAAACATAAATAATACTACCTCTCTCAGTAATTGTATCCCTGTGATTTAATGCTTCTCTCTCTAAGGATAGCTGGAGAAATCTGTTCTAAACATCACTAACAAAACAAGTTTGTTTTTCTTTCTTCAAGTTTTCACAGTTGAAAAAGGACAACTTTTTAGTGAAACTGATTTGCAGTACTCTGAAAGCCATTATCCCCATCCCAATGGAAATTAATTTTGATTATTAAGCGTATGTATGCTTCAGTAAGAGCTGCTTTTTGAAATAAGCTCCACCTTAGATCTAATCTAGGGATAAAGCTGTAATGCCAAGTTTATGATTTCTTAGTGTGTTGCTATGGAAGTGATGTTAGCAATATTAGAAATCCACCACTGTGGGCTGTGAGGCAATAGGATATGAGAGAAACTGTATGCATGGATGCAGTAGAAGCTTTGATTTCAACACAGATCTACTTGATTCTTTGGAAAACCATGAGAGAAAGAGAAAGTATATCAGAGTAAAGTAAGTGGTTTTAGCTATTACAATTAATCGTGATCAGGATGCCTATAATGTAAGAATATAAAGTTCTCAATTGTCAAAAAACATCTTTTAAACAAATGTAAAGGTATAAATTGCTGCACAGGAATTAATTTTTTTTTTTTAAGAAAATAAATTTTGCTTTATCGTTGGCTGTTTTGATCATAGGCTTCTTTTACTTTCATGTTTCCTTATTATTTCTAATTTAGTTCTCTCTCTGTTTTTTCTTTTTTTTTTTAATTTCTCATTTTGAATTTGCAATGGGAAACAGATCAAGCAGATGGTAGCAACCTAGTGCTGTTCCTTTTTTGCTGTGATTAGTTCCAGTGGCAGTTAAGGATGTTTGACTGTCTTGGGCCCTTGTATAGTAAGCTTGTTGATACTGAGTGATTATTGAATAGCTCTATAATATGTATTTATGTGTAATTTAAGATACAAAATGATCAGTGCAAGTTTTTTTACAATGTGCTTAGATGCATGGAAAGATGAAAGATTGAAGAGTGGATCAATAATTTCATTACTAGATAGAAAATGCTATGAGGACAAATTGATGATGTATGTTTAAATTAAACAACAAAAAAACATGTACAATCACTGGTTCCAGCTTTTGACAGGAAACATTTATGCTTTAGGCATAAATGACTGTGAATGGCAAAATGCAGTTACTGCCTTCATTAGAATAGCCTAAGGAAGACAGGAGAGCAATCAAAATATGCCACAGCTATAAACAATTTCAGAGCTTTATCTGTCTTTAAAAGCAATAGACTGAAGAGTACTAGAGAGGATACTGTGATGTGGCATTGCCAAGCCCTTTGGAGGAGATACAGTGAATAAAGGAATATTCATGAGAGAAGGAATGCTCCATAGAGAATTAAACAGCTGCACAACCCACAGTCTCTGCATGAAGCATCACAGATGTTTCAGTTTCTGCAGCTGCCCTTCAACCTCTCTTCAGCTGCTGAAACTCTCATATTTGCCTCTCTCTTTCTGATCCTAACAAGTGCTCTGCAGCAGCAGTTCAGGACTGTTTGGATGTTCTTCAGCAACTGGATACTAAAATTCATTATCAGGTGAACTTTTTTACATGTACTGTCCCATTATTTCTTCTTTTAAATTTTATTTTGTTTAGAACTTTAGAAGTGAGACTATACCAGCTGCCCTAACAATGTGCTGGAGCTGTGAGGCTGCCAGCAGTAACTATTACAAATTCCTGTTGAGAGTACAATTTATGTACAGCAGTGGCTTCAGAAGGAAAGATATTCCAGGTAAGGTGCAAACCAGAGGGATTTTATCCTCACAGCACAATGGAGTTCCACGCTTTTTACGAGCCTTGGATACAATAATAGCACAGGTTTAGAAGCAATAGAACCATATTAAGAACACGCCACCCTAGCTAAAATCCCATTTTTATTTTCCTCTTGTTCTGAAGCAGACTTGATCAGCAAAAAGGGGAAAGTTTATATAATCCTGCTGGATGTATTTTGCAGATACATGTGTAGCTATCTTGAATATTACTGATATCAAATGCAGCATTTGGGGGAAATAGAACTGATTAAACCAATGAAAAATATAAAACCAAATTTATCTGTATTATCAGAGGAGCATATTTTGCTGTTTTACACAGTTCTATTTCTCTTCATTCACCATTCTTCCTTTTATTGCATTCCATAACTGTAAGAAACAAATGAAATCCAAAAAGTCTATAGAGAAAAACAAGTAAGCACCCACAGCTGTTTGCAACAGCATAAACTGCTGGTTCATTAATTCCAATGTGTATGTGCATAGGCCTCAAGCACAGCCTTGCTCCAGCAACTGCTAGGATACAGAATTATTGCTTATAATAAATCACTGTAAGCCAATTTGAGCTCTTGGTACCCTGGTGTTGTGACACATGCTGCATTTGTGAGAATGGCATTTCCAAATGTTAAAAAACTGGGAAATCTTCAGGTTTTTATTGTCTTTGTTGAAATTACTTCTGAGTTTTGTCAATATTATTCTTTTAAAAAAGGAAGAAATATTTGATTGCCAGTGTAAAGAAAAAGAGCTTAAGTAGCTCATAGAAGAGTAATAACACTGTATATAGCTTTACTTCCACAAAGAAAAGTTTAACCCAAGAGCCATATTAACTTGAGAAAGGTTAAACCATGCCTGTGCCACCATTCATATGTTTGTTGCTTCCTGCAAGTGAGTATACTATAAATATGAATTCTCAGTTCTATGAAGGTGAGACAAAAAATAGCACTGTCTAGCAAAAATTGATAGAGGCCAAAGATATAATGAGTTGCTGTGGAGAATAACCACACAGTGAGAAGCCGTAGTGTATGATGCAAGTGAACATAATGAAACATTAGCTTACTGGTGTGCATGGTACACTAATAATGTGAGGCTGGGAGATATATAATTAGTGTTGTTTGGAACTAAATAAACCTGTCCTTGTGGGGTTGTTATTATTGAAGAGCATTCCCTACCATGCTCATGTCTTAAAATGTTACAAAACTGTTCCTCTATAAAATCTGAGTTTTGGTCAGTGAAATGACAATTTCTACACATGATAGGAATTATTACTATTAGCATTTACCTGAAGATACAAATCTTAGTAAATGCAACCTTTAATTAAATAGGAAACATACATCGTTTGGGAAGAAACACAAAATAAGGCTGCAAAAATATCTCTTAATAAATACAAAATTTGAGTTAAATATCAAAACTGTTGAGTGACTTGAAGTGAATGATACAATTGCCTTTGGAACCTGGATGCATCAAAAACATTTATGTGCTTTCAGGTAAAAATAAAGAACATTCCTGCTTAAATGGTATATAATTTTATAAATTGTGCAATAAATGACCGTAAATGTAAGGTGCTAAAGGAAATCTATCAGAATTAGAACAAGAGCATAACAGCACTAGGATCAGGAAGTAGGAATTATGCAGTTTATTTGATAGTTCATTGCTTCATAGAGAGAGCCAGAGCAGGTATCTACTTATTCACCAAATGCTAGGGGATAGCTGATCTGAAAAAAGACCCAAACTTTAAAGAATTTGGAAATTATCTATGTTGGGGAAAAAAAAAAAAAAACAATCCAGAGTGAATTCAAATACCTTGTAATTATAAGTTAGTGCCAGGCACTGTAAATCTGGAAACTGAAGTAAAATTTGTCTCCTTTCAATTTAACATGAACTTTGCCACAGTTTGAGATTAACCTTTAATTCAGTGGCTGCTCCACAGT